>CM033645.1:132116131-132241101 GCA_019512145.1 Engystomops pustulosus
GTACACCCCTAAGTGAGGAAACAATACAGCCATAAAGGGGGGTACGTATAGACATTGCCTCCATACAGTGAAGAATACAGCCTTGCAGTGAGGGACATTACCGCCATACAGTGAGGAACACTACCACCATACAGTGTGAAACACTTACGCCATACAGTGAGGAACACTACCGCCATACAGTGAAGAACACTACCGCCATACAGTGGGGACACTGCCGCCGCACAGCAAGGAATACAGACATATATTGAGGAACAATACCCCCATACAGGGAGGAACACTACCCATTACCAGTTGAGGACACTACCGCCGACAGGCGAACATACCGCCATCTACATGAGGAACACTACCGCCATACAGTGAGGGATACTACGCCCATACAGTAAGGAATACAGCCATACATTGAGGAACAATACCCCTATACAGGGAGGAACACTACCCCCATACAGTGAGGAAAACTACCGCCATACAGTGAGGAACACTACCGCATACAGTGAGGAACACTACCCCCATACAGTGAGAATACTCACACCATACAGTGTGGAATACTACCACTATACAGATAGATAGTAGATACGCCATACAAAGGGAACACATACCTCTATAAAGTGAGGAATACAGCTATACAAGTGAGAACACTACCCTATACAGTGAGGAAAACACTACCCCCAAACAGTGAAGGACACTACCCCCATACAGTGAAAAGAACAGTACCCCATACAGGGAGGAAACACTACAGCCATACAGTATATAACATGCCTCATACAGTGAAGAATACAGCCTTGCATTGAGGGACATTACCGCCATACGTGAGGAACACTACCACCATACAGGTGAAACACTTCGCCATACAGTTAGGAACACTACGCCATACAGTGAAGGACACCTACGCCATACAGTGGGGACACTGCCGCCGCACAGCAAGGAATACAGACATAATTGAGGAACAATACCCCCATACAGGGAGGAAACATAACGCCATACAGTGAGGAACACTACCGCCATACAGTGAGGAACACTCCGCCATACAGTGAGGAACACTACCGCCATCAGTGAGGACACTACCCCCATTCAGTAAGGAATATAGACATATTTGGGAACAATACCCCATACAGGGAGGAACATCCCCCATTACGTGAGGCAACTCACCGCCTACAGTGAGGTACACTACCCCCATACAGTGAGGAATACTACGCCATACAGAGAGGAACACTACGCCCATACGTGAAGAATACAGTCATACAATGAGGAACATACGGCTATACAATGGGAACACTACAGCCATACAGTGAGGAACACTACCCCATACAGTGGGGACACTACCCCATACGTGAGGTCACATACCCCAAACAGTGAGGGACCATAGGATGTAGTGTCCTCACTGTATGGGGTAGTGTCCATCACTGTTTGGGGTAGTGTCCCTCACTGTATGGGGTAGTGTCCCTTACGTATGGGGGAGTGTTCCTCACTGTATGACTGTAGTGTTCCTCATTGATAGCCGTAGTGTTTCTCACTGTATGGTGTATTCCTTCACTGTATGGAGGCAATGTTACAGACTGTATGGGGGTGTGTTTCACTGATGGGGGGGGGTGGGTACTGGTCTTCACTGTATGGATTGTGTGTTCCTCACTGTATGGGGTCAGTGAAGAACAGTACCCCCCCCCATACAGTGAGGAGCACTACCCCAATACAGTCTGTAACATTGCCTCCATACGTGAAGAATACAGCCTTGCAGTGAGGGACATTACCGTCATACATGTGGAACACTACCAACATACAGTGAAGAACACTACGGCCATACAGTGGGGGACACTGCTGCCGCACAGCAAGGGATACAGCCATACATTGAGGAACAATACACCTATACAGGGAGGAACTCTACCCCCATACAGTGAGGCACAGTACCGCCATACAGTGAGGAACACTACCGCCATACAATGAGGAACACTACCCCCATACGTGAGGAATATACACCCCATACAGTGCGGAATATACCACCATACAGAGAGATAGATAGATACCGCCATAAAGAGAGGAACACTACCTCTATACAGTGAGGATACAGCCATACAGTGAGGAACATACCCATACAGTGAGGAACCTACCGTCATACAGTGAGGGACATACCCCACACGTGAGGGACCCTCCCCCATACAGTAAGGAACACTACATCCACAGTGAAGAACAGTATCCCCATACAGTGAGGAACACTACCGCCATACAGTAGTAACATTGCCTCCATACAGTGAAGAATACAGCCTTGCAGTGAGGGACATTACGCCATACAGTGTGAACACTACCACCATACAGTGTGGAAACACTATGTATACAGTGAGGAACACTACTGCCATATAGTGGGGGACACTCGCCGCACAGCAAGGAATACAGCCAACATTGAGGAACAATACCCTATACAGGGGAAACTCTACCCCCATACAGTGAGGAACACTACCGCCATACAGTGAGGATACTACCCCCATACAGTGAGGAATACACACCCAGACAGAGGCATACTACGCCATACAGAGATGATAGAGATATGCCATACAGAGAGGAACACTACCTCTATACAGTGAGGAACACTACCCTATACAGTGAGGAACACGACCCCCATACAGGGAGAGAAAGAATACCACCATACAGTGAGGAACACTGCCGCCATACAGTGAGGAACACTGCCGCCATACAGTGAGGAAAACTACCCCCATACAGTGGGAATGCTACACCCATACAGTGAGGATACTACCACCATACAAGAGATAGAAACGCCATACAGAGAGGAACACTACCTCTATACAGTGAAGAATACAGCATACAGTGAGGAACACTACCCCTATACAGTGAGGACACTACCCCCATACAGTGAGGAACCCTAAACCCCATACATGATGAGGGACACACCCCATACAGTGAGGGACACTACCCCATACATGAGGAACATACATCATACAGTGAGAACAGTACCCCCAACAGTGAGGAAACACTACCGCATACAGTATGTAACATTGCCTCCATACATTGAAGAATACAGCCTTGCAGTGCGGGACATTACCTCCATACAGTGTGAAACATCCCACCACACATTGTGAAACACTTACTTATACAGTGAGATACACTTACTGCATATAAAGTGCAGACACCCCGCCATACAGTGGGAGACACTGCCGCCGCACAGCAAGGAATACAGCCATACATTGAGGAACAATACCCCCATACAGGGAGGAACACTACTGCCATACAGTGAGGAACACTACCGCCATACAGCGAGTAACACTACCACCATACAGTAAGGAATACAGCCATACAATGAGGAATACTACCCCCATACAGTGAGGAATACTACACCCATACAGTGAGGAATACTACCACCATACAGAGAGATAGATAGATACCGCCATACAGTGAGGAACACTACCCCCTACAGTGAGGAACACTACCACCATACAGTGAGGAACACTACCGCCATACAGTGAGGGACACTACCACCATACAGTGAGGAACACTACCGCCATACAGTGAGGGACACTACCCCCATACAGTGAGGAACACTACCGCCATACAGTGAAGAACACTACCCCCATACAGTTAGGAATACTACATCCATACAGTGAGAAATACTACCACCATACAGAGAGATAGATACACCATACAGAGAGGAACACTACCTCTATACAGTGAGGAACACTACCGCCATACAGTGAGGAACACTACCGCCATACAGTGAGGAACACTATCCCCATACAGTGAGGGACACTACCCCCATACAGTGAGGGACACTAGCCCATACAGTGAGGAACACTACATTCATACAGAGAAGAACAGTACCCTCATACAGTATGTACCGCCATACAGTATGTAACATTGCCTCCATACAGTGAAGAATACAGCCTTGCAGTGACGGACATTACCGCCATACAGTGTGGAACACTACCACCATACAGTGTGAAACACTTATGCCATATAGTGAGGAACACTACCACCAGACATTGAGGAACACTACTGCCACACTACCGCCATACAGTGGGGGACACTGCCGCCGCACAGCAAGGAATACAGCCATACATTGAGGAACACTACTACCCATATACAGAGCGGAATAATACCACATACAGTGAGGAATATAAAGCCATACGGAGAAGAAGATATCGCCATACAGGAGGACCACACCTCTATTACAGGAGGAACACTACCCCCTTACAGTGAACAATACGCCATACACTGAGGAACCTGCCACCCTTACCGTGAGGAAACACTGCCGCGGACAGTGAGAAACACTACCGCCATACAGTGCGGGACATTACCCCCTAGAGTGAGAACCACTACCGCCATATATTTAGGAACACTCCTCCATACAGTGAGGTGACACTACCGCCAAACAGTGTGGGAACAGTCCCAGCATACAGTGAGGAATGCTACCTGATACGTGAGAGAAACAGATCTGTCATGTGTCCTAGTCTTCCCTAGTCTCTGCCCCATGTAACCGTTCTGCCGTGGCCTTTTGCTAATAAAGGGAGAAAAAAAAAATTGTAATTTTGTCCCACAGCTTCGTCACCGACTCCCAGTTTTCTGCAACAAATTTAGAATTGTTGATTTCGCGATCGTCTAGCCCCTGGTAATGGCCCTTAAAGCAATAATTAACATTGTTCTAAACTGCCCCTGTCAATCAGTTTTAGGCCTGTAACTAGGATTAATGAACTCACATGCTTTTGACAAATGGTCTGAATTCCATGATTGATCACATGATATGGGTGCCACCAATGTTTTCTGCTTCGTGCCTACTTGTTTCTTGTTACTCAATCAGGAAGGCTCCTACGCTATGGGCAGAACGATTGCTTTTTGGTAGACACATGGGACATCCCTCACTCCGTCATCTTTTCAATTTAATGAGAGTGCTGCCATTTTCTTATACTTACTTTAGAGGATACTTCTCACTTTAGTGTGACCTAACAGAATGCATTAAGTTTGCTTCTTACTTTTTGATGTCTCGTGTTCACACTCACGGATACACCGTCCAATACTCGTTACCACTAATTTCCACTCAGCCAATGACATGGCGGCAACTTCATTTAGGCATGTAGACAGGGCAAGACAATCTCTGCAGTTCAAAATCGCGCATCAGTAAGAGGGAAGAAAGGGGATATTGAGTGCTTGAACGTGGCATGGTGGTTGGTATTGCAGGAAGGCTGGTCCTTGAGTAGTTCAGAAACTGCTGATCTACTGGGATTTTACGCACAACCATTCTACTAGGGTTACGAGAAGGTCCGAAAAAGCAAGGACACACCCAGTGAGGCCGGCATTCTGTGGGCGGAAATGCCTTGTTGATGCCAGAGGGTAGAGGAGAAGGGCCGCAGACTGGTGACGCTGATAGAAAGGCAACAGTGACTCAAACGCCACCCGTTGCAACCAAGGTATGAGCAGAAGAGCATCTCAGACGCACAGTACGTCGAACTTTGAGGAAGTGTTGGCTATAGCAGCGCAAGACCACACAGGGTGCCACTCCTTTCATGCTAAGAACAGGAATGAGGCTACATGCCAGCTATCGTAATTGGACAGTAGATTGATTGGGAAATAACGTTGCTCTGGTCTGATTAGGGTCTCGATTCTGCTGCGACCAATTGGATGGTAGGTCAGAATTTAGGCGTCAACAACATGAAACATGGACCTCCTGCGCTTGTATCACGTCAGGTGGTGTGGTGGGTATGGTGGGATTGGGGAATATTTCTTTCTTTGCATCTTTGGGCCCTTGTACCAATTGATCATTGTTGCAATGCCAAGCCTACCTGAGGATTGTTGCCTGACCATGGTCCATCCCTTTATGACCCAGACTCAACATCTGATGGCTACTTTCAGCAGGTAAGCGCCTGTCATAAAGCGGAATCATCTCAGACGGTTCATGAACATGACAATGAGGTTCACTGTATTAAATGGCCCATCCAATAGAGCATCTTGGGATGTGGTGAGCGGAAATTCGCATCAAGGATGTGCAGCCGACAAAATCTGCGGCAAACCTGCTAATCTGTGATGCCATCAGGTCATATGGGCCCCCCAAATCTCTTGAGGAATGCTCCGCACATTGTTGAATCTATTGCCAAAAAACTATGAGGCAATTTCTAGGCAAAAGGGGGTCCAACCCGTACTGCACAGGTTGTACCCTAAAAGCGTGTGCCGGTGAGTGAATTGTGTGCCCATGAGTTGTATAAATGTGTATAGAGTTATATAATGTCAGTGTAGAATTGTAGTATCTATACGTATTATTTACATGATGAATAGAATACGAAGGCGGTCCCCTGTTAAGCCACCTCCCGATTACAGACCCCCTTGGTTAAGAGCAGCCCCCTCTCCCACTGCGTTCTTTGTGGTGAAGATCTCTGAATGCTTTACTCTCGTCCCAAACCAGCCTGATCAGCGGTGTGATGGTATTAAGAAGTTTTATTGATCCTCCTTGGTCCCCTTTACAGCAAAATATTGTTGAAACACCATTGTCACTGGGGCAGCCAATTTTGTCTGGAACTACAATTGTAATAATTCTACAGTTTCGCTTACTAAAATATATTAAGAACAAACGCTGGACCCTAATTTTTACGAATAACAAGGGGACTGTCTGTATGATAATTGGTTAGTTATGTGTAATGCAAAAAAATATATTTTTTTTAGGGGAAGGGGGAGCCTCATGGGGTCCCAGCCTCTCCTATTTACACTACTATGCATGGGCAATAGGTAGGGACAGCTGGAGGGCATTTAGTCAGCTCACTTTAATGTCTTCTGCTACTCTTCCTATCCTTCCTATCTGTATAGTGTTCAGTAGAAATAGCATTCATGTTGTAACTTCAGGATTTTTCCCTCTCCAAATCTCAGTTGCGTTTTTTATGTTTTTCTTAGAAAAGCTCTAATTATACACTAAAAACAACTAAAGATTTTTATAGATGCAACCATCATTTTTGTTATGCCAAGTGTGTTGAATTTCCCTAGATTTGTTACTATCTTATTGGCTAAATAGACCATCTCAGATTTATATTGTTCGTGTTCATATTTATCTAAAATAATTGGCGCACTGGAGAAGAAGTTCCTGAGCGGTATGCGCTAAGTACGAGCGGTGGCCCTCTCCGGCGGACCCGTCTCATGTTTGTCTGCTCCGAAGGCCGGCGTGTCTCTGGTGTCAGCCTACTGACCTCTCTTCTCGTTCAATAAGATGTCCTAAGTCAATTAAATAATAATATACTTCGCTGCTTACTATTGAATTCAATGCCGCTGTGTGGCATTTCCTCAACTTTGGTTCAAATTGAAATTCATCTAATTGTTGTGGAACTCACTTGTATTATCATATTTTTGCCAAAGAAATTCTCTTAGCCTAATTTGAACCATGAAAGTCTTATAATGGGTAAAAAGTTTGCTACTATGTTTTAAGTTTACTATGTTACTAGTTTATCATTACTCACAAAAGAGCAACGCAGGCCCCCCCCCCTGTAGTGGAATGTCACAGAGAGTTCCCCGCTTACGAATGCCCACCACAATGCCCCCTTTCATAACAAGGTGCTATAGCAGATGCTCACCTTTGATGAAATATCCACAGAGCATGCCCACATTGATGAATGGTCCCAGTAGAGCTCGCCGCCTTTAGAAAATGTTCACTGCATAGACGCCCTTAATGCACTATGCCCATCGCAGCGACCCCCCCCCCCCCCCCACCTATGAATGGGAATGTCCACAGCAGGACCTCTTGAAAGAACCTGTATACTCAACTTTTTGGCTTCTTCGTCCTGGTTTAGGGGCTCGTCTTTCACCACTTCCTGCCCATGTGACAACCTAGATGTTCACACAGCAGTGACAACTGCCACATAATGGCTCAGAGGAGAAGACGGAGCTGTTGGGCGGGGGGAAGAGAAGACAGAGGTAAGTTTAGATTTTTTTAAAGCAACACATGTTGGATCTTATATCGGTCCCGGGACTACACCATTGTGTGCTCATGTTGCGTTAAAATTGCATCAATTATTTTGAAGTTCAGTTCCTGTCTTTTACCTGTTAATTCAAACAACACACCTAAAAAAATCACATGAACACTGATACATATTGCAGTTTTGTAGCTGCATTTGAGCGAACAACACCTAGTATTAGAAAAATTAAGTTTGTGTTTGCTCTATCCTTTATTCTTCTTCAATCATCCCTTAGTTTTATCCGTTCCAACTTAGCTTTTGGGCCGGTCACTGATGCATTTCTCATGTACAGTCTCAACTTGGTGGGTGTAAAGTTCATTGCCTACTATACCCCTGATGGAGCTGGATTATTAGGAAACTACATGTAAATAAACTAAACTAATCCTCAACTTTAATAATCATTCAATCTTGTATCCCAGGAGCTTTTCTCTGTAATCTGAAACATGTTGGGATTGCCTACAAAAAGACTTCAGAAAAAGCATTGAGCCCGGTGGTTGTGATGTCTCACGCCACGTAGGGGATTTAGTCTCCCATGGGCCCTGGCTGTTCAATGTAGCTGAGCCCCCCACGTTCCAAACCAGCAGACCCTAATGTACGACTTATTACCACCTATATACTTATAGTACTCTATTCTATACTGTTTTTCATAACATTAATGCTAGGATCTGGAGGAACAACGAGCTCTCTGTAGCCATCAATGTTGTCCGAGAGTCAAGTGGAATGGAGGGAGCACCTTGGGCAGATTGTTTTTCTAGGGCGGGAATATAAAATCCGGCACAGAATAGCGCTCACTTTTTGACATGAGCATAGCACATATGATGAGTATTAGCAGAGATGGTCCTCCTGAAGTAAGCAGTTCCCGATCCAGAGCCCGATTGCAGGAGATCAATGGAGGTACCCGGGTATTACAAGAGAATGTCCGGCACTCAGTAAATCCCCAGGAACCAGTGTTAGTAGCCCCAAACGGAAAAAAATATTTATTTAGCCAAAGTATAAAAATGGATAAAAAGAGAATGCAACACATTTGCTCAGTACTGAGCCTTCATCAGCATAATCTTACATAGTTAATGGCATGCTTATACAAACCTATCAACAGGTTACAACCGTGATTATCCCGGGAAAAAAACACTTGGATTATGTCATTCTTGCTCGTGAAGTTTCTGCAGATAAAAACTGTCAAAAAACACAAAAATATATAAAGAATACCATTTATAAGAGTAATATCATAAATGTAGTCAATATACAAAATCTGCAATGCAATCGATGGGAGGTTTCAAAACCTTTTATCCATTTTTTATACTATGTAAAAAAAAAGTTTCCATTTGGACTTACTACGCTGGTTCCTGGAGGATTTACTGAGCGCCCGACGTCCTCCTGTATCCACTGGGTACCTCATGTTCATGAAGTAATTTTATGAAATTTCAATGTGTTAGTTCCCATCTATTTAGGAAAGCCAATCACATTCCTTACCGACTTAAACATCCACACCACTACCGTCTAGACCAATCTCCCAGACAGTGCAGGAGATGTGGACCCTCTGGCAGCTCTGCCTCTGTGCCTCCCTGCATCTGAATGCCCCCCTTTAATGAAATGTCCACCACAGGTGCCGCCTTTTAAAGAGACATGTCACCCAAAAAACGCTCTTTTAGGAGCGCTTAACTAAATTAAGCAGGTCCCTAGACCCACCCAGTTACGCAGTGTGATCTCTACGCTTTATCGGAACACCGATAAGCTAGAAACACTGCACTAATAGCCGTCTAAACGGTGGACGAACTTCAGCCCATCTGCATGCACTTCCAGCCTGTATGGAAAATGATTCTGTGTCTTTCTTCCCCGACCTGTGTTCGAACAGTGCGCCATACATGACCTTCTGGCCATTCTGATTCTGATTCACTCCCTGCCTCGCCTGCCATGATACCATAACAGTCTTTCTGTGTTGCTGGGCCAGGATGTCTATACTGGGACCACAACAAGAGGGTAGCAACCTTGTGAGCTCTTTGCAGTGAATCCAGATCCTTGTATAGGGGTAAAGGGTGAATACCGGAGAGGTCCAGGGGTAACACTCTTAGTGTGTGGCCAAGTCAAACATGTTAGCACAGTGGGTTCAAAACCCTGCTATTTGCAGTTTGGCTCACAGATCAAACGAGTGAGCCAGTACTCCAGTTCACAGCCTTGAAGAGGACATGCCGATATGCACCAGCATCAAGATCAGCTTATGAGGCATACAAATTATTGGGTAATTGCCTGCACTCTGACAACTCCTGTAGTACCACAGTCCAGCTACAACACCCGCTCTCAGTCTACTACTGTGCAGCTTCTGTCAGTCCTGCTGTCCAGCTTCCACTCCCGTCTTCATGTATGATGGAGTGCAAAAGTTGTCATGGATTCCTGAACCAAATCCTTTTGAATTGCATGCTCACTTTTCAATACAGAGCATTCAAGGGTGGCTTTTATTGTTTCCTTGTGTTTTGGAGAAGCTTTATCCTTTTAATCTTCTCTGGGAGCATGGCAGTCCTGAAACTGCTAGTTTGGCAACATTTCTGGCTACATTCAGGCAGTTTTTAAGGAACCAGGAAAGTTTCATCTGCGTATCTGCACTGCTTCGTCTGCAAGGATAATGCGACAGTTGGAAAATAATGCAATTCAATTCGCTGCAAAATTAACTTTGAATAATTTACTATTGTTTGGCTTTTGTGGAAGGTTCTGCTCTCATATCAATGAGATGTGTCAGGAAGTGACTGTCCAGCTCCATGCGTAGGCCACATGTATTGACGTGCCCTCATCTACATCTAAAGAAGATGACTCTGAAAGTAGTTTTGAGACTGGCACCCAAACATCAGAACCTTGGCTCATCCACTGTTATCCACCACCAGAGCAGCGATGCAAGTTGAAGGCTACACTTGGTGAGCTAGAAGGTTTACTTAGACGCAGGATTTGTGTCTGTACTGCGGCAAGAGGCACTATGTCCCAATTGTCCGTTGAATCCGAGGGAACTCAGCTCTTAGTGTTTGATAGGAGAGAAAACCTAGTCAGGAATTCACTCTCTCCAAGACAGTATCCGGCTTGTTGGGGTTTGACAAAAGCTTTATTCAGGAGGACTTTACTTTGTGCACAAACTCCCTGTGACTCTTATAAGCCTTTGTTACTTACCCCTGTCACTAAAAATAGGGGCTTGCACCTGAGAACATTTGGTTTTTGTACTGCCCAATTCTTGACCAAGTCTTCTGGGCCTTCCCCAGTCTCATTTGGGACACATGTGAAGACCTGTATGGAGCATTTGCTGACGATCAACTGTAATGTCTAAGCCCTTCCTGTCCTTCTGTGAGCCATGAGCTGTACTTGACCTGCATCCACAGTATGCTGCATATGCAGACATTTTCAGCAAAAATTAGACTGAGACTCTCTCCACCACACAGTCCATATGACGTCTGATAGATCTGATGCCTGGGACTTCTCCCCTCGGGACGAGCGTTTATCCCTGTCCTCTCAGGTAATGTTGGGGTTTCTTTGTACAGAAGAAGCATCAGAAAACTGATTTGTAGTCACAGTGTGGTAACCAGGAGAGGCAGCTTTGTAGGAGATCCCCCTAAGGAACTGACATAACCTTTAAGGCATAGGACACACCTCCACAGCACTTGTAGCAGCACGGTAGCGGTTTTTTTTTGATACACGATGCTTGGGTCGGGTGGAGAGGGCTTGAATCCGGGGATGAGATTGGGCAAGTGTCACGTTTTTCTGTTTCTTTTTAATTTTTTTGTTTGTACTGCCATTTGTATCTGTTTTCCACAAATAACCCTCCCCTCCACCTTCCCGCTGGAAATGGAGAAAGTTGTAATACCAGGAATAGGACTGCTAACTCTCCACTGATACTGCCTTCTGTCAAAAGATTTTGTCTAAATAATTCAAAGGTCGTAGGCAGAAGTATAAACTTACAGCTCTCTCTAAAAGAAAGGAAAAAGCCTATCTTCATAAAAACTGATAACTTACCATGAGTTAGACAAAGACTGACTTGAAGATGAATGGGGGTGCTGTTCCTGCAGTTGAACTGCTAACCAGGTTCTGTACCATTGACCAGGCCCTGACTAAAAATCACCTCCATGTTTCCATAACAGTAATTGTTTAGGTTGGTTATCTGTTGAAGGGGTTTCCCATGAAGACAAGTTTTTAAATAACTCAGGATAACAAATAACATTCTCTAATCACTGTTATGCAACAAAAAAGACAGCACTTCACAGCAAGTCCAACCTGTCTCTATCAGTCTGGTGTCACCAATTTCATGGCCCATAGACACACCCCTGTAACCTTGACTTAGAGTCGGGAAGCCATCTTGATTCTGTGTGACGGTCTGGAGCTGAGTTTCTCTCTCTCTGCTCCCGTGCACTCTAGGTTGGCCCCCTGAGTTCAGGACCAGATCTCTCCAATACACAACACTCCTGTATGTGTATCGGAGGTTCACATACAGATACGTTTCTGCTGGCAGCAGCCTGTGGATGTGAAGTTACCTACAGATAAGTTCTTTATCTGGGGAAGCACAGCAGATCTATATGTTGTGGAATGCAGAAACTACTGAAAGATGACTGTCATTGTGTGCATATGTCATCTCATGGATCATCAATTCTGATCCTGTCTCATCTCTCCTTCTATGTATCAGATACTAGTACATTGTTCAAAGCAGACAAAGTGTATATAAGTTGTATCACTGATATTTAACCATATTGTCACCCCACAGAGCTAGATGAATCATAATGTGCCTGCTTAGAGAGTCCCCCCACACCCCTGGAATTTTCCACTGACCAGCCTAGGGAGTGAAGGGAGCTAAAATGGCAGTAAAATTGTGAAGTAAAGGGATAAAAATCTTTATTTTGTTAACATCACTGGGGTTGGTTTTAAATTTTATTTTTGGATAACCCTTAAGGGGGGGGGGGGAACTGCTATTTCCAGACCCTCCCATTTGGCAACTGCCTAGTCACGCAGCACAGCTAATGAAAGGTACAATATAACATATCTTTTTTCTGTAAACCAATTTTTTATACAAAAACACATTGGCACTATGTACTATGCTGCCTGTGGGGAACATGGGGAGGCTAAAAATGGGTCTCCTGGTGACAGGTTCCCTTTAAATTATAGACTGTTCATGTCTTTGTCAGTGGGAAAAATTAATTAACAGGGATCAAATCATTATTCCTTCACTGTATCTAAAAAGCCTATCTAAAAGCCTGGCGGGCTGGTCGGGTTAACACCCGCAATTGGTGCTAGCAACTAGGCGCAAACCTTACAGCTATGGAATGCTCCACCCTGACCCTCTCCATTATTCGCAGCTGACACATGCCAAACTAGTACGCGTCAGTAAGAAGTTAAGAGGGTTCTGATAGAACAGCTCACAAAATCTGCTCCTATGCCACTTATATAATAGTTTATTTCAAGGTTCATGAATAAAATAGGCTTTTAATGGAAAGTTAATGACTTTGCATATCACCAGGTTACAATAGAATAAATGAATCATTCATTCTACTCCATCTATTCAATCTTCCAGTAGTATTACATAAAATAAGTTATGATTTCTTAATTCTTTGAGGGCTAAAGCAGTAATAATCTCTACTTTTCCAGCAACTACTTAATATACTAATATTGGTATTCACACCATAAATAACAAAAAACAAATAGGCAAATTTTTAAGGCTTCAAATAATAGTGTTAAAAGAATGGACATATTGTTAATTTGAATTACATTCACAGCAGCTTTACAGAAGTTTCTCTGATTTTTCTTGCATATGCCCTTTATCTAATGTACTATGCTCTGCTCTATATGGTAGAACCCCTGAATCACCATGAAGTATGTGCTGGGGCGCCATTCACAAATTGTTCTAAGAGCTTCTGAATGGTCACCACTGAAGGTTGCAGGACTATGGCAGTGCGCAGGTTCGAAATCCCTCCCCTCCTGTCGGCACGCTCTGCAGACTGGTTGTGCCCCCTCCATGCTCCTCAATGCCCACATGGTTGGAGGGGTTGTAGATGTCCAAAAATTTTTGCCTTACAAGCACAATTAAATCTCCCTCATGTCCTTATTTCTGTCCATATCTAGCTATCAGAGTAGAAATAACGGTAACATGTACCAGTACCTCGGACTAGATATCTGAAAAAATGTTTAAACTTTATGACAGATAAAAAATTTATGCTTGTCATCTAATGCTATGTAAAAAAACCAGTATATGGAAGATTTTGAATAGTTTTTAACCACAGTATTCACAGCATTTATAGACAATCCCGGATATATATATATGCCCTCTAACCATGCGCAGTTATGATTACATAATCGAGTTTCACAGTGGCAATCTGGAAAGAATGTTTTTATAATGGTTAAAAATACTGTTCGTTCTAAAGAAACGAAAGAATAAGTAATGTAGAGAAGTTAATAATTTCAATCAATCCTCCGCCTCTACGTTCACCTGCTCAATAAGAAAAAAAGACGTGGTACCTTTCCGATCTAAAAGTTCGGTACCCACGAACTTGGTTCAATGTCTTCGATGTCTATATGTAGAAATAAGTCCTCTTGATAGTTTAAAATACTTCAGTCGCGGCGTCTCTCCTAGCGTCTCGGAGGTACCCGTAGCTTCTGTGCTACTGCCTATTCCTCCGACGGGGACCTTGTTCTCCACTTGGTTCCGTTCTCCTCGTCTCCTCGTGAGAAGAAGGACACACGATGGCTGCAGTATTTTCCCAGTTTGTTAAAAAACTATTTATTGGAAATACAAGAATTCAAGAGAAAAAGGCCTCTATGTAATAAAACACGCTCGGTAACATATGCCCGACTCCAGTTTCGCCTGGTATGGCTTCTCGGGGCTACCGGCGTGTTGGGATACGTGTCTTTTATACAAAAATTATATGACAAACAGATGAGCGACACACACTTGTCCGAGCTTGATGCTCGTTCGAGCATTGCGTACTCGTAACTGCTCGTGCTCGGACGAATACTTCGCCAGCTCGCGAAAAATGGCAGCTCCGCCGTTTTGATTTTTGG
Source organism: Engystomops pustulosus (assembly GCA_019512145.1). Taxonomy (NCBI): domain Eukaryota; kingdom Metazoa; phylum Chordata; class Amphibia; order Anura; family Leptodactylidae; genus Engystomops; species Engystomops pustulosus. The sequence continues at coordinate 132,131,077 of CM033645.1, forward strand.
CGGCCAGAAACAAGAGCAATCACAAGCCAGGAGACTCTGCACTCCACCCCCAGCATAACGTGGTACCCCTTAACTCTCGATAGCAGTGGTGGCTGGCCAGATCAGGTGACCCTAGAATAGACACGCCCCTGCCTGCGCTGCTCGCATCATCTCTGTCTGGATGCCATTAGGGAGAGAGCTGCTGCTTGCTGCTGCTGCGGGATAGCGCTTAGGCGCTGTTTATTAGCTTACTGTAGGCAGGAGTGAGTCTGTTTGCTTGTGGCTGGGCTTGCTGCACTAGTAGTGCAGCTATACCATATTGTGAGGAATTTGCAGGGAGACTTGCGAACGTTATATTTAGCTATTAGTGACACACATATCCATCTCAAACACCTAAGTGGACAATTTATTAGGGGTTTGATTGAATTAGGCACAGTCTGATGATTTTTTTTTTTCCAAAACTTAAAGTGACTTAAAATCCAGTTGTTGTGTGCTTTCTTTAGGTTAGAAACTAGGCATACAAGAACCCAACCGCTTTCTTAGCCTACAATAGCTTTATATATATAATTTTTTTATTTGTTGTTGATTTGCGTGTGGCTGGCCTGCTGGACTAGTAGTGCACTATACCATATTGTGAGGAATTTGCAGGGAGACTTGCGAACGTTATTTAGCTCTTAGTGACACACATATCCATCCAAACACCTAAGCGGACAATTTTAGGGGTTTGATTGAATAAGGCACAGTCTGATGATTTTTTTTTTTTTCCAAACTTAAAGTGACAAAATCCAGTTGTGTGCTGTCTGTATGTTAGAAACTAGGCATACAAGAACCCAACCGGCTTCCTTGGCCTACAATAGCGTTATTATATATATTTTTTTTGTTGTTGTTGATTTGCTTGTGGCTGGCCTTGCTGGCACTAGTAGTGCAGCTAGTACCATATTGTGACGAATTTGCAGGGAACTTGCGACGCTCTATTTAGCTCTTAGTGACACACATATACATCTCAACACCTAAGTGGGCATTATTTAGGGTTTTGAATATAGCACAGTCTTGCTGTCTGCCTTTTTTTTTTTTCAAAACATTAAAGTGACTTAAAATCCAGTTTGTTGCTTCAGTGTAGGTTAGAAACTAGGCATAAAGAACCCAACTGGCTTTCTTAGGCCTACATAGCATTATATATATATTGTTGATTTGCTTGTGGCTGGCCTTGCTGGCACTAGTAGTGCGCTAGTACCACATTGTGACGAATTTACAGGGAGTCTTGCGACTTTCTGTATAGCTCTTATGACACACATATCCATCTCAACCCCTAAGTGGGACAATTTATTAGGGTTTGATTGAATTAGGCACAGTCTGCTTTTTCTTTTCCTCTTTTTTTTCAAACTAAAGTCATCAGGCACAGCACAAAATCCGTGTTGTCTGTCAGTGTAGCTTAGAAACTAGCCATAACAATAGGATAGCATCGTTTTCTTAAAAAAACAAAAACACAAAAACAGAGAAAAAATATTTACAGTTTACAACTTTAATTTTGAAAATGTTGAACCCGAGGGCTGGGGTGAGGACGAGGGCGTGGGCGTCCCACTACTGAAGGGGTCAGAGGCCGTGGTCCTGGGCGTGGTTGAGGACAACACCTGCTGATGAGGAGCAGGGGAATGCCGCAGAGCTACACTCCCAAGGTTCATGTCTCAAGTTACTGGGACCCGTGGTGAGCACTGTTGCGGCCAAAACAGTGCGAACAGGTAAGTTTGTGGATTGCAGACAATGTCTAGCCATTTGTCCACCAGTCATCAGTCTTCCACGCAGTCCACCCCAGGTCACCGAAATCAGCACTCCTCCACCTCAGCCTCCTTCCCCCCCAGTCTGCCCCCCCTCCCAGGAAAATTTGGCATTTGAACTGGCATACTCTGAGGAACTGTTTTCTGTACCCTTCCCAGAGTCACAAACCACTTTGCGTGCTGACTCTTTCCCAATGCCGAGGTTTTCCACCGTCACCCCAGTCTGTGGGTGATGATGGCCATTGTTGACGTAGTGGAAGAAGTGTGTAAAGAGGTGTCGACGACGAGGAGACATGGTAGTCGACAGTGGTGAAGTTGTTGTCAGCGCAGGAAGTCCGAGGGGGAGGCAGACTGAGGGATCGAGGATGATGAGGGTGGCACACTCACTCAGCGGTTGATAGGCCGGGTGAACACGGTGCTTCTAAGAGTTGGCGAGTCCTCGACGAGAACAGGTTTGAAGAGGCAGTGGGTGGGCCAGATGGAGAGCAGTCTGGTGCATCAGCGCCAAATGTTTCACGTAGTGAAGCTCCCGGCGAGGCTAGATTTTCAGAAGTCTTTAAAGAACCAACCGGATGACCGACGGACTGTAATGTCAACCTGTGCCACACCAGGATCAGCAGGGGTTCCACCACTACCACTAACACCACCAGTATGCGCAGGCATATGAATGCAAACAAACACCCAACTCAATGGAACCAAGGCCGTTCACCTCCAGCCGGGCACACCACTGCTCCTTCCCCTGTGCCCTGCACCTGCTGCCTCTGCTAGTCAGCCCCCTGCCCAGGACCCCGGCCCAACACCTCCCGTGCGAAACCACACGCGCCTCCTCATCCTCTGACCTTTACAGCATCCACCAATGTCTCCATGTGCAGCGTTTAGCTCTCCATACCCCAGACGCTGGAGCGCAAGAGGAAGTACAGTGCAACCTATCCACACGCCCAAGCCCTCAACGTCCACATCTCCAAACTGCTGAGCCTGGAGATGCTGTCCTAAGGCGGTAGAGACAGAGACCTTTCGCAACCTCATGGCGGTGCCGCCCCTCGGTATTCGGTCCCCACCGCCACTACTTTTCCCGATGTGCCGTCTCAGCCCTGCACTAGCACATGTCAGAACACATCATCCGTGCCCTGACCAACGCCGTTTCTGACAAGGTCCACCTGACCACGGACCGTGGACGAGTGCTGCCGGCAGGGCCACTATATATCGCTGACGGCACATTGGGTTACTTGGTGGAGGCTGGACCGAGTCTGACCCTTGGGCTGGTCATATACTCAACGCCAAGGATTGCGGGGCCTACCTCGTCCAGCTCTCCTGCTACTATGCCTCCCCTCCCCACCCCCTCCTCCACCTCCTCCTCGAATTACCATCCGTGGCATGGCGCCATCAGTTGGTAGCTCTAGGCACAGCAGCAGTGCCGTCGCTAAGCGACAGCAGGCAGTGCTCAACTGCTGAGCCTAGGCGATAAGGCACACCGCCAAGAGCTATTACAGGGCATCACGGCGCAGACTGATCTGTGGCTGGCACCGCTGAACCTAAAGCCAGGCATGGTTTTGTGTGATAACGGCCATAACCTGGTGGTGCTCTGCAACTCAGCAGACTGACACATGTCCATGCCTGGCCCATGTGTTAATCTCATAGTTCAGCGTTCCTCAAGACAATACCCCATCTGTCTGATTGCTCACGAAGGGCGCCACATCTGTGCACATTTCAGAAGTCCACAAAGATGCTGCCACTCTCAGGGCAGCGCAGCGCCGCCTCCAACTGCCCGCTCACCGACTGTTGTGCGACGTGCCCACGAGTGTGAATTCAACATACCCATTTTACCAAGTTTACCAGCAGCGCAGAGCGATTGTAGACTGCCAGATGTCAACTTCCACCAGAACTGGTAGTCAGGTCAGTCAGCTTCCTCAAGTCTACAATGAGGAGTGGACGTGGATTTTTGATATCTGTCAGGTGCTGAGTACTTTGAGGAGCCAACACAGATGGTAATGTGGCGGCCGCCATCATCAGCCTCAGCTCCCCCTGCTTGGCCTGTTGAAAAACTCTCTGGTCAGCAAGATTCCCTTGTTGATAGCCAAAGCACCCTCACGTCTTGTTCTCAAGGAGCGCATATTGGAGGAGGTGGAGGAGGAAGAGAGGAGAATGTTGCGAGACAGAAGAGAGGAGCATTGCTCAGTCCTTCACTGTTCAGCGTGTATGGGCAAGAAGAGGAGTTTGGAGGAGTTGGAGGAGGAATTGGACATTTAGGCCAGTGAGGGGAGTGAATTCTTGCGCGTTGGGACTCTAACCATATGGCAGATTTCATGCTAGGCTGCCTATCCCGTTGACCCTCGCGTCAAGAATTTATTCCAGCACCGATTACTGGGTATTCACTCTCCTTGACCCACGGTACAAGCAAAATCTTTCCACTCTCATCCCTGGAAGGAAAGGAGTGTGAGAATGCATGAATACCAGCAGGCCCTGTTGCACAAGATGAATCAGTATTTCCCTTCTGACAGTGCTAGCGGCAGAGGGCGTACTTCTGCGGACATGTAGCGAGGAGAGAGAGGGCGAGCAGGAAGATTGTCAAACACTGGCAGGGGTATGCTTTACAAGCCTTTGCCAGTTTTATGTCACCCCACAACACACCTCACCTGTCCCCAGTCTCGTAGAGTAGGGCTGATCTTACAGAAAGATGGTGAGGGAGTATGTAGCTGACCATACCATCGTCCTAAATGATCACACAGCTCCCTACAACTACTGGGTTTCAAAGCTGGACATGTGGCACAAACTGTCGCTGTACCCCTTGAGGTTCTTGCCTGCCCTGCCGCTAGCGTGTTCTCTGAGCGGGTTTTCAGTGCAGCTGGTGGCATCATCACCGATAAGCATAAACGCCTGTCGACTGACAGCGCTGAGAGGCTGACGCTTATCAAGATGAATAAAGCCTGGATTTCTTAGGATTTCCATTTTCCACCAGGTGAAAGAAGCTCAACCTGAATAATGTATGCACTCCTCCTCCTCATTTTCCTCCTCCTCCTCTTTGTACACTAAAGCAGAGGAAACTGGCTATTTTTTTCCAGGGCCAAATGGCTCTAGCTATAGTACTCTATGTATTTAATTTTTCTGGAGGGCCACCTACCCGGCCCTCTGTTTTTTTGTTTTTTTTAAACTTTTTTTATTGATTTTATATTTTGCATTGCAAATATAAGTACACCAATGAGCATTTAAATATCAATGATAATTCAGTTAACAAAAGAGAGCATTTTGCTCCAGAAGTTTCCTTCGATGGAGGGAAAAAGGGGGGGTATGGGTTGGGGCTGGGTATTGGTAGTGGTGGGGTTGGAGTTGGTTCTGGGGAGGGAGTGGAGAAGGGGAGGGTTGATGGGGGTGTATCTTTTCTATATACAAATGAGTATTTATTATGTTTTTCAAACATTTGAGTTAATAACAATAAACAACCAAATATTTTAAACAATTTTTGGGAGTGCCACATACAGACACAAATCTATTTAATTTTTCTGGAGGACCACCTACCTGCTCCTCTGGTTTGAAAACTTTTTTGGACTGCCACATACAGGCACTATCCAAATTTAATTGTCTCCATAGCAGCCTCCCAAAGTCGTCCATATAGCTGCCTCCATACATCGTCCCCTGAGCAAACGAGCTGTGTCAGGCAGAATTTTGGGTTGTTTTCATGGCTTCCACATCAAACTTGTTAACTTTGTTGCCACCCTGCTGTGTTATCCACAAAATATACTGGCAAACTTTTATCATTTACCTACATTATTTCAGGGCTTCTTGCGCATCTGTTTACATTCCCCTCACCCGACATAACCCAAACTTATAAGAACACTACTACACTTGATCTTATACAAAAGGTTCTTAGAAGTGCTGTTTGGGGAGGAGCCGAGAGACAGGGACTTGGACAGGTGAAAGCTCGCCTGGCAGCGGACCGCCAGTTCCATCCCAAGATCCAACTAACATAGTTTTAACTGCAGCACCTTTAATCTACTACTAGTTCACTGCCTCCATACATCGTCCCCTCATCAAACGAGCTGTGTCAGGCAGAATTTTCAGGTGTTTCACCAGATACATAATGGAACTCGGCGCATCTGTCGCCGCCATGCTGGAGACCTGAAGTTGCAATCATAGCAGCGCAATATGGATGCCCCATGCTGTCGCTCTTAATCATGGAACCATTTCCGAAAAAACTATTAAAAATAGAACCGCTATGCTATTCCATTATTCCTAGATGAAATATTCAAATGACCCCTCCTGCTTTGAAAATTATAATTTTTTCAAAGTAAACGCTTCTGGCCCCCAGGCCCATTTTGGGTGGGGAGGAGCCGAGAGACAGGGGCTTGGACAGGCGAAAGCTCGCCTGACAGCGGACCGCCAGCTCCATCCCAAGATTAGGCAGCCTCAGAGGCATCCATGCATACTGCCCCTGCTGTTTCCTGTCTGTTTTGCCTCCACGATCCACTGATGTGTAGATTGTAAAGTTGCATGTGAAATGTTTTTTAATGGAATATGAGAAATGTTCTGTACATATAATTTTTGTATAAGACACGTATCCCAACACGCCGGTAAGTCCCGGAAGAAGCCATACCAGGCGAAATTCGGAGGCGGGCATATGTTACCAAGCGTGTTTTTATACATAAGGCCTTTTTATTCTTGAATTCTTGTGAGTATTTCCAATAAAATAGTTTTTAACAAACTGGGAAAATACTGCACCATCGTTTGTCCTTTCTTCTCACTTTGAGCAGCAATCAGGAGAAGAGACGAGGAGAACGGAACAATAGTGGAGGAACAAGTTCCCCGGCGGGAGGAATAGGCAGTAGCACAGAAGCTACGAGTTACCTCCGAGACGCCTAGGAGAGATGCCGCGCTGAAATATTTAACTTCATAAGAGGACTTTAATGTTCTACATATACAAGTTAAGACTGTCTTCGTGAGTACTGAACTTTTAGATCGGAAAGGTACCACGTTTTTTCTTTTTTTCTTATTGAAGCAGGTGAACGTAGAGGCGGAGGATTGATTGAAATGTATTAATAACGCAGTGGTTTTTTGGATCTTTTAACCTTTATCCTCCTTGCGCCGTTCCCCCTTGTTTATTCTCTCTGTTTGCAAGTACGGGGAATCATATTGTTGTTTACTGTAGAGAAGTTGATGACCTGGATTCATAGATCAAAAACAAATACTTTACTGTGTAGGGACACTGAAATAATTACTTGTAATCTATAAGATAAAAGTAACCACTTCAGCTTACCCCTTTCCTCAATAGGTGAAATCTGTGCACACATGTAAGTTGAAGCCATCACTATGCCAGAATTGTTACTGGCTGGACTCCAGGATATCCATATGTTTAAAAAAAAAAAAAATTCCTGCACCATGTTAAAAGTTTTCAAATCCTTATTCTTCAGACATGAAAAATGTCCATACAGCAAGTATAGCTGATGCGTTTCGAGCCCTTAAATGGCTCTTAGTCGTAGTCTAACTTGCAATACATGAACAAACATATATATATATATATATATATATATATATATGATATATACAGTACACACCAAAAGTTTAAACAAACCTTCTTATTCAAATAGTTTTCTGTATTTTCATACAGATTATAGATTCCCACTGAAGGCATCAAAACTATGAACTAACACATGTGCAATTATATACTCCACAAGAAACAGCTGTTTGTTAACAAACAACTGAAAATATGTCTTATATTCTAGATTATTCAAAGTAGCTACCTTTTGTTTTAATAACTGCTTTGCACACTCTTGGCAATCTCTTGATGAGCTTCAAGAGGCAGTCACCTGAAATGGTTTTCCAACAGTCTTGAAGGAGTTCCCAGAGATGCTTAGCCCTTTTGCCTTCACTCTGTGGTCTAGCTCACCCCAAAGCATCTTAATTAGGCTCAGGTCTGGTGACTGGAGGCCAGGTCATCTGGCATAGCACCCCATCACTCTCCTTCTCAGTCAAATAGCCCTTACACAGCCTGGAGGTGTGTTTGTGGTCATTGTCCTGTTAAAAAAAATAAATGATGGTCCAACTAAACGCAAACCAGATGGAATAGCATGCCATTGCAAGATTCAGTGGTAACCATGCTTGTTCAATATACCTTCAATTTTGAATAAATCCCCAACAGTGTCACCAGCAAAGCACCCGTACACCATCACACCTCCTCCTTAATGCTTCCCGATGGGAACCAGGCATGTAGAGTCCATTCATTGGAACCAAAGATCTCAAATTTGGACTTTCTGACCAAAGCACAGATTTCTCCTGGTCTAATGTCCATTCCTTGTTTTCTTTAGCTTATACAAGTCTCTTCTGCTTCTTGCCTATCCTCAGCAGTGGTTTTCTAGGAGCTATTTTACCATGAAGGCTGCTTCACACAGTCTCCTCTTAACAGTTGTTGTAGAGATGTGTCTGCTGCCAGAACTCTGTGTGGCATTGACCTGGTCTCTAATCTGAGCTGCTTTTAATCTGTGATTTCTGAGGCTGGTGTCTTGGATGCACTTATCCTCTGCAGCAGAGGTCACTCTTGGTCTTCCACTCCTTGGGCGACACTTTCAAAGTTTTCCATACATTTTTCAGACTGACTGACCTTCATTTCTTAAGGTAATGATGGCCACTCTTTTTTCTTTACTTAATTGCTTTATTCTAGCCATAATACAAATTCTAACAATCTATTTAGTGGGAATACCAGCTTTGTATCTACGTAACTTCTGCACAACACAACTGATGGTCCCAACCTCATTTACAAGGCAAGAAATCCCACTTATTAAACCTGACAGGGCACACCTGTGATTTATAAACCTCTTCCGGTGACTACCTCTTGAAGTTCATCAAAAGAATGCCCAGAGTGTGCGAAACAGTAATCTAAGCAAAAGGTGGCTACTTTGTAGAACCTAGAACCTAAGACATATTTTTAGTTGTTTCACACTTTTATGTTAAGTATATAATTCCAAGTGTGTTAATTCATAGTTTTAATGCCCTCAGTGTGAATCTATAACAAACACCTCACCTAATGGATGCTTCCAGATCACTTGATACTCCTGCCTGCTTCATCATGATGGTAAAAGTCCTACCATCATAAAACAAACTACCATCTATGCAATTAATGCATACCGTATATAATAATCGAGTATAAGCCGACTTGAATATAAGCTGAGGCATCTAATATTACCACAAAAAAATAAGAAAACTTATTGACACAAGTATAAGCCGAGGGTATGAAATGCATTAGGCTCCCTGAGTAATGAAATGCATTAGTTAATGCAGCATTGATGGTAGTAATATTAAATTGCTCACAACACATTAAAAGCAGAATCCTATTACCAGCTTCTATACCCTTCCATGTACGTTTACTACACCACTTTAAGCCATAGTTCAGTAATTTTAGATGTTAATGTGCAGATGTAACAGTCCTTGTATACGCATGTTAGCAGCACAGACAGACAGACAAGAGTGTCAGGGCTACACTTGTTCTACTTGAGCACAGTCCGTTTATTATGTCCTGCAGATAGTGAGCAGTGTAGTTGCTCAGCAGGGAGTAGTGTATCTAATTTTTACAAGACTTGTATAAGAGTTAGAACTTGAAGTGCAGTTAAAACACACTTCAGGTACCTGCAGAACCAGCTCCTCTGCTGTATTCATCTTTTGACTACACACATACCATACTGCCCAACTTTTGTTGAGGAGAAAGAGATTTTTTTACCAAGTGTCATCTCATACCGCATAAATGACACCTTAAAGAGGGCCAGTCACCCAGAAATTCGGCACTAAATGTTACTAAAGTAATCAGCTCCTAGTGCTAAACCAAACGCAGCGGTGTTACACAGAAACCTCTGATAACTCTAACTAACATCGCCGCGCTGTACACTACAAACGCCGGACCGCTCTTAAAGTGGCGTATTCATGAGGGGGTGGGATTGTGGGCATGACACACGGCAGTCACCACGGCCTATGGAACGAGCGGGGCGGTCAGGGGAAGAGGGACCGCCCCCTCATGAATACGTCGGACCCCTTTGAGAGCGGTCTGGCGTTTCTAGGGTACAGCACAGCGGTGTCTGTTAGTGTTATCGGAGGTTTCCGGTAACGCTATCAGTATAGCACTGCTGCGTCTGTCTTAGCACTAGGAGTAGCTTACTTTAGTAACATCGCTGGGCGCGTTCACACGGTGCGTTTTGCCTGCGTTTTCATTGCGTTTGAAATGCATTACAGCAGCTGAGAGGCGATTTGCCTAATTAAATTTACAGAGTGCGTTCTGTAAACGGAAACGTTAACAGTAATGTAATTAGGCAAATCGCCTCCTCAGCTGATGTAATGCGTTTCAAACGCAATGAAAACGCAGGACATAACGCAACGTGTGATCGCGCCATCCTAGTGCTGTTTTTCAGGGTGACAGGTCCTCTTTCCACAGCTCCGCACACAAAATTATAGAAAAGTTATTGGCCTCAAAGTATGGCAAAATGAAGAATTTTTTTTCCACAAAAGATTTACATTTTTTTAAAAAATCTAAAACACAATAATTCTTTTCAATGTTACCATTTTTAGGACAGTATGGTCTTTTAAACAATTTTTTTACATGTTTTATATTTTTTGCGAGAAGAGTTGTTCTTTTTAGTGTCTTACTTTAGAGTGCAGAACTTTTTTTTATCACTCTTTAGGGAATTTTTTTTTAAAGGTATTTATTAAAAATGATCTTTTTTCAGAAAGTTTTTTCCTTTTTTTTTCCTGGCGTTTACCGTGCGGGTCCAGTAATGATTCTGTTTTATTATACAGATTGTTACGGACGCGGCAATACCAAATATGTGGCGGGTTTTTGTGTGTTTTATACTTTATTAAAGGAAACCTACCATTTAGAATGACAGGAGTAAGCTGTAAGTACCGAGCACCAGCTCAGGGTGAGCTGGTGCCGGTACTTACTTTTGTTAGTGTTATAAACCGCGGTATCGCGGTTTTAACACTTTTTAAACTTTAGAGCAGAAGAGGCTTCGGTGCTGCGTGCGCACGATCGTGCGCGCGCCTACATAGGAAATACCAGAGATGTTGAGCGCGCAGCGCCGAAGCCTCTCCTGCTCTAAAGTTAAAAAAGTGTTTAAACCGTGATACCGCGGTTTATAACACTAACGAAAGTAAGTACCGGCACCAGCTCACCCTGAGCTGGTGCTCGGTACTTGCAACTTACCCCTACCATTCTAAATGGTAGGTTTCCTTTAAGTGTTTTTATGGGAAAGTGACATTTTAGGGGCTTATATTTTTATGTATTTATTTTTTATTTATTCTAATGTGTAGTGTTCAGTGTTTTTACATGTTTTTACTTTTCCATACTTGAACTCGAACCAGCGATGCTCTGATACACTGCTCTACAATACTTTTTCATTGTAGAGCAGTGTAAACTGTCTGAGCATGCAGACTGGCAGGGACGTTGGGCAACTCCGGGGCACATGCCAGTCCTCAGAGCTGCCCAGAAGAGGATTGGATCCACCGGTTAGCGGCGCGGGGGATCCGATCCATAGCAGGAACCCCCTCACATGCCGCGAGTCGGCTCCGATCGTGGGTGTTAGAGTACGGTGACATTGCGATTATTTCAGGGCTTGTACGTCACAATGCTGACATACAAGTCCTGATAGAGGTCTCCTGTCACACAGCTACAGGTTACTGTGGGGGTCAGGCTGTGTCCTACCTCATCCCTGCTGTGCAGATGCTGGATGTCTGTAGCTGCTGGAGGAGGGGCACATCATACAAGGTGCTGCTATCTCTCTTCTGTGCAGCTCCCTGCTCCACAGCTTCAGGAGAAGGAGCAGAGGAGTCTGCAGGGTCCATGACCAGGTCACACAGCAGCCGCTCTCCTGGTGACCCCCCTTCCCTGATTATTCCATTTCACACATCCCACGGCAGCTCACACAGGGGGGAGGAGGGGTGGCCCGGGGGAGGAGAAGGGGCTGTGCTCTGCCATGCCCTGCTGTGCAGGGAGCAGAGCTCAGGATCTGAAGACACAGCAGCCACTCTGCAGGTGACCCCCCCTCCTCCTCACACATCCCTTGGCACAGCTCACACAGGGGGAGGGGCGGCCCGGGGGAGGAGAGGGGCCATGCTGTAATGTGAGCTCAGACTTCACAGCAGCCACGTTGTCTCCTCTGTCTCTGCAGCCGATGTATCCCGGGACCAGGAGACGGGACTCAGTCTCTTGGACCGGGACAATGCAGAGCAGAGCGTGACATTCTCTTAACCTCCCGGGGCGGCGGGACACGGCTAAAAAAACGTGACAGTCCCGCTGAAAGCGGGACGGTTGGGAGGTATGCACATACAGCTGCTGTAACTTGGACTGCTCTTCCCCTCTGCAGACACAGTCTCCTGTGTTTACACTGCTGACCTCACCTGCCGACCTTCCTGTCTGCTTGATCCTCCATATGCACTCCTTCCCAGGCTGGCAAAATGGTGCTGTATCTGCCCTGTTTGCAGGCTCACCCTTGCACGTACTTGAGCTCTGTTCTTGTTAGCTTTATATATATTAATATTGTATGTATACGAAATAGTTGCTAAATGGTCCGATGTATCTATTTTGTAATAGAATTGAAGACAGTAGTTGTGCTATGTGTAAGGTATAAAAAGATTGAGAGGTTACTAGCCAGCAACACCCCGGAAGAAGCCGTGGTAGCGAAACCCTGGGTCGGGCGAACTAGCGAGTCTGGCGTCCACATGGTGGATTTTATTTGCGCATGATTTTATTCTATTTTGTGAGTATGTTTTAGGAAAATAAATTCCATATATTTGAACATACTACCCTATCTGCTGCTTAATCTCTTCTATAGTAGCTGTACACTATTTGGCTAAAGGATGCAAGAAAACGCAGCTTAAAACTGTCTGAATAGCGATCTATTCCCATCCAAATACCGTTTGTGTGGAAGTGTACTGAAGAATTTGGAACATAGTTGGGAAAAGAGTGAAATCGTCGATTTATCAAAGGATATATAAAAGGACACACAAGGAGCTCCGGTCAGACTGTTTTATTTTTACTAATTGCCAGGTGTAGAACTGCGTGACACCACTGTTCCCTGCACATGTGGTATGATGTAGCATCACTCGTGGATGCTGACGTGGTGGTGGAGAAGGAGGAGGAGGCAGACACTGGTGCAGGAGCAGCAGTTTGGCAACGTGGAGGCGAAAGCGGCGTCTCTTGTGGAAGGTGTTGGGGTGGCTGGGCGGGAAGCACATTCACCCAGTGGGCCATAAAGGACATGTACTGGCCCTGACCGTAATTATAGCTCCACACGTCCATGTTGCTGTGCATATTGGAAGAAACTGATAAGCTCAAGGCCGAGTTTCTGTTGTACATATTTGTAAAGGGCTGGCAGTGCCTTTTTGGAAAAAAAATTGCAGCTTGGAGATCTCCACCTTGGTTTAGCACAAGCCATTAGTCCTCTGAAGGGTGCAGAGTCCACAACTTGGAAAGGGAGGGACTGCAGTACCAAGAACTTGGACAAGAGCATGGTCAGCTTCTGCACCTTAGGATGGCTGGACGCAAACAGTTGTCTCTTTGCAATCGCCTCTTTCAACGACTGCTGGCGCCATGCGTAGTGAGGAGCAGGAGCATCTGGACTGGGAGATGATGTAAAAGAGAAACAGCTCCCTTCGGCAGAGATGTGGAGCATTGACTGGCTAAAATGGCTTGTGTGCCACTAGGTTCTGCTGCTGCTGTTGCTGCAGCGGCAGGATGGACCTCCACATCTGTTCCACGTTTCTCCCAGGCCTTTGGATGCTGACGCTGCATATGTTGACGTAGGGCCGTGGTGCCCACTTTAGCTCCATGGCCACGCTTCATTTTCTGCCCACAGATTCTACATTGATTTTACTGCCAACACTCTGCACTGAGTGACTACTAACACCGCTGCCTCGCTGAGCCCCTTTACCACTGCTTACTTGGACCTGCGGCCGTTTGGCTCCCATGCTCACTGCTGCCACCCTACTGACTCACGGCGACAGTAGCAACTTGCTGTCTGACAAACCAATCAATAACCTTTGGGTTGTCGATCAACACACTGCCGCTAGATGACAACGGCAGTTCTGGCCTCACAGAGTCACCCCTGCTGTGACATCCCCTTACTGTGCTGCGAACTCTGCCGCTCCACCTGCCACTTTTCTGTCTGACATAGTGGTTAATTAACTACCTGGATTTGACACTTTGTTGCTCTCAACTTTATCAACAAAAACAGAATTGTAATTTGCGTTATACAAATACCTTACAACAGACACCCTGTAATTGGGGCAAAAATCACTCTATAAACTATGTGAATTTGACACTTATTTGTTGCTCTGAACTTTAACAACGTAAAGTATAGTAATTTGCGTTGTACAAATAGCCCGCAATGGACACTCTGCATTTGGAGCGAAAATCACTCTAGAAACTATGTGGATTTGACATGTAAATCTTGCTCTGAACTTAAGCAACAAAAAGTATTGAAATTTGCTTTATACAGATACCCCACAATGAACTCCCTGTAATTGGAGGGAAAAATCACTCTATAAACTACATGAATTTGACACTTATTTGTTGCTCTGAACTTTAGCAACATAAAGTATTTGAATTTGCATTATACAGATACCCCACAATGGACACCCTGTAATTGGAGCGAAAATCACTCTATAAACTACGTGGATTTGACACGTAAATCTTGCTCTGAACATTAGCAACATATAAAGTATTGGAATTTGCATTATACAGATATCCCACAACGGACACCCTGTAATTGGAGCAAAAATCACTCTATAAAGTATGTGAATTTGAAACTTATTTGTTGCTCTGAACTTTAGCAGCAAAAAGTATTGGAATTTGCGTTATACAGATACCCCACAACCAACAACCTGTAAATGGAGCGAAAATGACTCTATGAACTATGTGGATTTAACACGTAAATCTTGCTCTGAACCATAGCAACATAAAGTATTGGATTTGCATTACACAGATACCCCACAACGGACACCCTGTAATTGGAGTGAAAATCACACTATAAAGTATGTGAATTTGAAACTTTTTTGTTGCTCTAAACTTTAGCAGCAAAAAAGTATTGGAATTTGCATTATACAAATACCCCACAATGGACACCCTGTAATTGGAGCAAAAATGACTCTATGAACTACGTGGATTTGAAACGTAAATCTTGCTCTGAACCATAGCAACATAAAGTATTTGAATTTGCATTATACAGATACCCCACAATGGACACCCTGTAATTGGAGCGAAAATCACTCTATAAACTATGTGGATTTGACACTTATTTGTTGCTCTGAACCTTAGCAACATAAAGTATTTGAATTTGCGTTATACAGATACCCCACAATGGACACCCTGTAATTGGCGCAAAAATCTCTCTATAAACTACGTGGATTTGACACGTAAATCTTGCTCTGAACATTAGCAACATATAAAGTATTGGAATTTACACTATACAGATATCCCACAATGGACACCCTGTAATTGGAGCGAAAATGACTCTATGAACTACGTGGATTTGAAACGTAAATCTTGCTCTGAACCATAGCAACATAAAGTATTGGAATTTGCTTTATGCAGATACCCCACAACGGACACCCTGTAATTGGCGCAAAAATCACTCTATAAACTATGTGGATTTGACACGTATTTCTTGCTCTGAAATTTAGCAACATAAAGTATTGGAATTTGCGTTATACAAATACCTCACAATGGAAACCCTGTAATTGGAGTGAAAATCAGTCTATAAACAACCTGAATTTGACACTTATTTGTTGCTGTGAATTTTAGCAACAAAAAGTATTGGAATTTGCATTATACACATACTCCACAAAGGACACGCTGTAATTGGAGCAAAAATCACTCTATAAACTACATGGATTTGACACTTATTTGTTGCTCTGAACTTTAGCAACAAAAAGTATTGGAATTTGCATTATACAAATACCTCACAATGGACACCCTGTAATTGGAGCGAAAATCCCACTATAAACTACGTGAATTTGACACTTATTTGTTGCTCTGAACTTAAGCAACAAAAAGCGAAAATCACTCTATAAAGTAAGTGAATTTGACACTTATTTGTTGCTCTGAACTTTAGCAACAAAAAGTATTGTAATTTGCGTTATACAGATACCCCACAACGCACACCCTGGGAGAGGAGCAGAAATCACTCCATAAACTAGGTAGATGTGACACGTATTTTTTGCTCTCAACTTTAGCAACAAAAAAATATTGTAGCTTGCATTATACAGATGCCCCAAAACGCACACCCTAAGAGTGGTCTACAAATCACTAAAGCAGATGTGTGGATATGAAACAGATTTCTTCCTATTGGATTCAGTAACTAAAAAGAACTGCTATTTGGGGTATACAGATCCCCCAAAACGCACACCCTAAGAGAGGTCCACAAATCACTACAGCTGCTGCATAGATATGAAACAGATTTCTTCCTATTGGATTCAGTAACTACAAAGAATGGCTATTTGGGGTATACAGATCCCCTAAACGCACGGAGCTGGGGCACAGTGGTGCTGTGCGCCCGATGCCGGCCGATTAAAGCCCCGTCTGTGAATTCAGCAGCCGACAGCACACGGGGGCTCAGGAGAGGAGACGTGGATGCGGCACTTGGCGGCTGGACCGGCTTTTGTCTTCTGTACGGCCAGGAGGTGTTGTAGGCTGACGGAACGCCGAGTCTGAAGTGCAAGCAGCTGGGGAGTCTGTGAGGGTCCGCGAGTGTTGGAGCAGCTGATGGGAGCTGGTTTCTGTGGCCGGTGAAGACCTGGGGCTGCCACCCTAGAGATCGAGGTACAGTCCAAGCTACAACTCCACGCCTGTTTTTCTTCTGGGTCTGGGGGATCCCTGTGGATGGAAATCTTTGGGGCTACCCCTCAGCTGAAGATTAGTACCGAGGAGGAATCTGACGGCCCTGTTCGTTGGAGCTGCTGCCGGTTCCTGTCCGCGACAGCTTTATGTTTTCCCACGTGATAGCTGCATGCCACGGTTCTATGGTGATGACCAGAGGCCAGTAACAACAGGTGGGTGAGAGCTTTCTATGTTTATATAAGCACATATGTGCTTAACATTGGTTACTAACATTGTTACTAGATTCTCTTTGGCTCTCTACTAACCCTCAAACCGTCCTAATATCTCCAGTTATAGCGTTCTTATCGCACCATACCTATTATATAGCTCTTAAAGGAAACCTACCATTTCAAATGGTAGGTTTAAGCTGTAAACACCGAGCACCAGCTCAGGGTGAGCTGGTGCCGGTGCTTAGTTTCGTTAGTGTTAAAACCGCGGTATCGCGGTTTTAACACTTTTTAAACTTTATAGCAGAAACTGCTTCGGCGCTGCGCGCGCACGATCGTGCGCGCGCCTACATAGGAAAAGCCGCAGACGTTGCGCGCGCAGGGTCGCGCGCAGTGCCGAAGCGGCTTCTGCTATAAAGTTTAAAAAGTGTTAAAACCGCGATACCGCGGTTTTAACACTAACGAAACTAAGCACCGGCACCAGCTCACCCTGAGCTGGTGCTCGGTGTTTACAGCTTAAACCTACCATTCTAAATGGTAGGTTTCCTTTAAGATTTGAGCTGGAATTGTCGGCATTTGTATGTGCTCTTTACTTGACTCTTACTAACATCGAGCTTTGATATTACGGAATTTTCATTTTTTGTGTAGCTTATTTAATATCTTTGCTCTGTACCTATCTACTAACAACTGAGTAGGAATAACAACAGAATATATATGTTATATCTGTTCTCTTTGTCTCCTGCTAACCGTTAATGTGCCCGACTTGCTGTACCTCTGATATTAGCAATTGCCCCCTTCTCAATGTCCCTCCTTGGATGGTCTTTTTTTTTTTTTTCTTTCTGCTAAACCTTGAATCTGCATTTTGAAATTTATACAGTGATCAGAAATGCTTTCTCTTTTTTGTAAGTGATGCTATGTACTTATATGCTATGTTATGTATATTATAGCTGTATGAATAGCTTCGCTAAGTTTATGAACTGACCTTGTTACAGGGAAATTGCAGATTGAATTCTCTTGATTTTCTTAACTGAGTCTTATAAGAAAAAATGGGTAGCAGAAAGCAGCTAAAAAAAAAATCCCGTTTATCGGATACGGGCAGCTCTCCAGAGGAGAAAAAGAGAGATGGGAAAATGGAAAGATTTTTAAAATCCCCTGGAACCACTCAGGGGAAAGGGAAAAAGGAGGGTGAGGAAAAAAAAGGGTACATGTGCAGTGCAAGGGGCAAGTGAGGTGTCCCTGGAGAGGTCTAACCTTGAAGATAGTATTGGTGGAGGGGAAGGATCTGTGGGGGAGATCTCTCTTAACGACATTTCCTCACTGATATCGCAATGCCTCACTGCAGTGGGCAATGTGTTGAAAGAACTTGGTGGTTTGAAAATTGAGGTGGGATTTATTAGACAGGATATAATTGACTTGAAGAAGTGGAATCGAGGGTGGGGATAGTAGAGGACACAGCAGTAAATTCTGAAAAAAGGTTAAAAAGCTTGGAAAAAAAAAAAGATGGAGGTCCACCAGAAATTATTGGACTTGGAAAATCGCTCAAGAAGGAATAACCTTTGTCTGGTGGGGTTCCAAGAAGGCTCGGAGAGAAGTGACATTACTAGCTTTAGGTAAAGGAGTTCCTCCAGCTCACCTTGATCTGCGGTAATTTTATCCGCTTGCACGGATCCACCCCGCTGCAGGGCAAAACAATTCCAGAGTAGGAAAAAACGATTCCAGGATCCAGCTATTCGCAGAATAAAACCGCCTTTATTGTGTTCGTATGGCATCCATCAAGTAAAATACAGGTGACATGGTACAATCATCGTCAACGCGTTTCCAGCACAAACCAGTGCTCTGAATCATGAATCATGTCCCCTCTGCTCCTGCTCAAAACTCCTTCTGCCTCTGCCTGATAACATTTCACCAAACAACCATCACAAACTACAATTATTAATTTGCAATGGTCACTTTGAGTTTATTTGAAGACTGAAAAAAATATACTATACGTTACAAAGAAACTTAAAGCCCCATAAAACTAAAAATGGAAATAAGATCTCTTCACTTTTTTTTTTTAACTATAGCATTTTGTCACAAAAAATGGAAACTTTTACAGCACTGCAGTACGGCCCTTAAACCAATAATTATTAAAATTCATTAAAAATAATCCGGTCATTAAAGCCTTTAAAGGCCTGTTTATAAAGGGTTTAAGCAACTAAATGGCTATATACAACCTACATTACTCTGGGAGTTGTCTAACCTAAAAAGATTACTATATAAGATTTTTGAGGTTGGAAAACTACCAGACTTCCTTAATAAAGCCACTAAAGGGACTGTAATTTGAGGGTTACAGATTTGCTGCATTTTCTATATGCTTCCAGAGGATTTGCCCTTGACTATAAATTGTTTAGAGAAAAATGACCTTTGTTGAGTATTCCCTAAAAATCAGCAGATAGATGTTTCTATTAGCATCAGCTTAGCAAATGAAAAAGTCAGCATTTTTAGTTTGGAACCTTGTAAGAAATGACCCTCAATTGTGTTACAGATTAAGTGTGCTAAATGCAGCTGTAATGCATGTGATGTTATGTACGATCTTTTATTCTTTACAACCTTCTGTGTTGGAAAAAGTAGTAGATTTAACAATTTATTTACATGCTGTACAGTGCCCGCATGTGTATGTGCCCCATCGTGGTCCCCTTCCGAACAAATCTTGTTTGGGAGGTACATAGTGGCTTGCTGTCAGGATATCCCCAAATTTTTTGATCTATGCCAAATCACAGAAGGATATGGTAACAAATGTGGTACCAAGTCCATATCTGCAAGATAGAATGGGCCAGTGTTTATGTAAAATATGTGACCTGTGCATCACAAGACTTCTCTACTCAAATTGTATGTTACGTTATTAAATTTTGAAAGATTGATCCCACTCAATACATTCCATTCTAATAGGTGCTGCGTCGCTCCCTATATATAATCTCGCCTGTGTCTTAAAGAGACAGATGCAATTTATTTAGCTGGTGGGTGATTCGGGCGTCAACGGGTGCGCGAATCGTCCACATTAGAGTGGCAAATTTCACCATTCTTTAACCCCTAGGCACACCAATACATTATACTACGTCCCCGGGGCTACATGCTTAGCGCAACGGGACGTGGTATAACGTCCAGCTTCTGGGACCGGCTCACGAACAGAGCCAGTACCAGAAGCAGCGGCTGTCAGCTGTCTATCACAGCTGACACTGCGCTATAACACCCGCGATTGGAGCCGACTCCAATCGCGGGTGTTAACCCCTTACACGCCGCGGTCAAGCATGACTGCGGCGTGTAAGGGTGTTCCTGCTGTGGATCGGATTCCCCGTGCCGCTTACCAGGGGATCCAATCCTCTACTGGGCAGCCCCGAAGTCTGCCTAATGCTCCGGGGCTGCCCGATGTCCCTGTCAGTCAGATCCCTTCCCGGTCTGGCTGTAAACTGTCTGAGCATGCGCCTGCCTGCTCAGACAGTTTACACTGCTCTACAATGAAATACTATTGTAGAGTAGTGTATTGAACTTGAATCAGCAATCAAAGCATTGCTGGTTCAAGTTCAAGTAAGTATAAGTAAAACAATGTAAAAACACAAAAGTTAACACATTAAAATAAATAAAAAATTAATACATAAAAATATAAGCCCCTAAAATGACATTTTTCCATAAAAACACTTAATAAAATATTAAAAACACAAACACACAAAAAACCACCTCATATTTGGTATTTCCGCGTCCCTAACAATCTGTATAATAAAACAGAATCATTACTGGACCTGCACGGTAAACACAGGGGAAAAAAACGCAAAAAACGTTCCGAAAAAAGACAATTTTTAATTAATACCTTTAAAAAAATTATCTCAAAAGTGATTTAAAAAATGTTACGCACTCTAAAATAAGACCACTAAAAATAACAACTCTTCTTGCAAAAAATAAGCCCCAAACCAGATTTGTCACCGAAAAATAAAAAAGTTATGCATATGAAAAGATGGTGATGTTAAAATGAACAAAATTTTCTCCAAATTAGTTTTTATACAGTAAAATTGAATAAAATACACAAAACCCCCACATATTTGGTATCACTACGTCCGTGACAATCTGCATAATAAAACAGAATCATTATTGGACCCGCAAAGTGAACCCCGTAAAAAACAACCTAAAAAAACTCTCCGAAAAAAAGATGATTTTTAATTAATACCCTTTAAAAAATGCTCTAAAAAGTGATTTTAAAAAGTTCTGCACTCTAAAATAAGACGACTATAAAGAACAATCCTTCTCGCAAAAAATAAGCCCCAAACCAGATTTGTCAGCCGAAAAATAAAAAAGTTTTGCATATGAAAAGATGGTGATGCTAAAATGAACAAAATTCTCCAAATTTGTTTTTATTCAGTAAAATTGAATAAAATACACAAAACTCCCACATATTTGGTATCCCTGCATCCGTAACAATTCTGTATAATAAATAGAATTGTATTGGACGTGGCAATGAACCCCGTAAAAAAACCAAAAACGCTGCGAAAAAAGATCATTTTCAATACTACCCTTTAAAAAATGCTCAAAAGTGATTTAAAAAGTAGCACTCTAAAATAGACACTAAAAAGACAGATATTCTCGCAAAAAAAAACCCTAACCAGATTTGTAGCTGAAAAATAAAAAAAATGCATATGAAAGTCAGTGATGCTAAATTTACATTTTTGCCTAATTACTTCTATTCAGTAAATGGGAAAATTTCTTTAAAAAAAAAACATAATAATATATAAATAAGGTCTTTTCGTAATCGTGGAGACCCATAGAATAAAAATAATATGGTAAAAAGTTCCTAAAAAATTTAGATTTCATTTCCTCCACCAACAAGAGTTAATAAAATCTCACCAATTAGATTAGATCCCCAAATTTATGTACCAGAAAAGTGCATCTCATGTGGCAAAAAATAAGCCCCTATAGGTCCACAATAAAAAACAAAAAAAATAGCCTGTACAATGTGACATAGCAAATCTGATCTGCATGGCACCTCCTTCCCTTCTATGCCCGGCCGTGCGCCCATACAGCAGGATACCCCACATAGGGATCGGTTGTCCTCGGTAGAAATTGGGTATCAACTTTGCGGAGCCTTTTTTCATTTTATCCATTACAATGTTTAATTTTCCACCCAAATGAATGTATTGTCAAAAATATTTACATTTGTAGAACACACCTCCTTTGTTTAACCCCTATAAAAACACCTAAAGGGTAACAAACTTCTTAAAAATGGTTTTTCATACATTGAGGTGTTTATTTTTTATAATGGGGTCATAATCCTAGCTATTATTTAGGCCTTTCACGGTCAATAAAAATTTGAGCAGGTCCATCTAAATATTAGTTTTGGTGATTTTCCCAAAAATTTGAAAAATGGCACCCAAATTCTGAGCCTCATAACATTCTAGTAAAATATGTGGAATCTTAAGAAACCATGCCAACATAAAGCAGACACTTGGGAAATGTAAGTTATGAATTTATTTGGGTGCTATGACTATCTGCATCAAAAGTAGGGAATTTAGAACTTTGAAAATAAAGATTTTTTCCAAATTTTTTCCAAATTTAGTTTTTTTTCATAACTAAACACAAAAGATTTCCTTCAAATTTTTAAACTAATATGAAGTACAAAGCTATAACCACTTATAGTGACAAAGAGCAGATTTGAAAAATGGGGCCGCGTCCTTAAGGCCAAAAGAGGCTGAGTCCTGTAGGGGTTAAAGGACTCCGCATTCTGCCACCTGAGGTGAGATTTTGCCTCATGGCAGATGTGGCCCTGGCCGCAGGGTGAAACGTTTGTCGAGGTGATCCTGTCCTTAGCGCTTTTCAATACTCTGAAAGGATGAGAGAAGTTATAAACAGGATATTGGGGGCGATTTATCAAGACTCTGCCTAAAAGACTGTGCTTAGCTGCCCACGGCAAACAATTACAGCTCCTCTTTTCCTCTCAGGCAACTTAATAAATCTCCATTTATTCTGACATTGTATCACTTGTATTGTATCTTTTTATCTTAGTGAAACTTATTTAAAGGATGTGGCATACTCTTCAGGCCCCCTGGATATTACCCTAAAATCTATTTTTGATTATATGTAAAGTCTCTTAGACACACTGGTACTTATGATATTACCATACTTACTTACTGATACTCAAGAGATTATGTGTATTGAACCCCATTATTGCTTCTGTCCCTATCTTGGTATACATAGTTGAATATTGTTTTTATACAGATAGCGTGATTTGGGGCATATTTATGTAGACATGTTATAACTGGCATTGTCTCCATTTATTTATTTATGAATCAATCATCAGTTGGTTATTGATTCATGCTTATGAAGCTTTTGTGCTTACCCACTTTTTAGTCCGCTACATGCTGCTACATCGTGCTACATTCCTAAATTGTTCTCCATATGATATGCTTTATTATTTATTCTATGTATTATTGTGATTAATTAAAGTATTGATTTTATCAAGCTGTTTTGTAGTTGCTATGCATTCCCACCATTTTTTTTTGGTGGTTAAAGACTACACACTGACTGGGAGCAGCAGACTGGGATCTAGGAGCAGAAAAATTAGTGGTTGTTGCTGTTTAACCTCCAGCCAAAGAACCAGATGAAGAGGGACCAGGCATTGGGCCCACACAACTTGGTTTTGCCAATGTCTAAGTTCTTCATTTCTGAAACGTCAACTTCAAATCTATCAACTCCGCATTCCTGGAACTTCTACTTGAAATTTTTTAATTCTGGATTCCTAAAATGTAAACTTCAAATCTTTCAATTCTACGTTCCTGTAATTTCAATTTTCAAATCTTTCAGTTCCACAATACAGGAAAATTCACTTAAAGTTTTTAAAATCCGCAATTCCAAAACTTGAACTTTAAATTTTTCAATTTCGCATTCCCAGAACTTCAATTCTATCAATTACGCACTCCTGGAACCTAATTTTAAAATTTTAATATTTTGTATTCCGTGAACTTCTTCTAAAAAACTACAAATGCAATGGGATGAAGGGTTTTTCCTTTCCACTTAAATCTCGCAATTAGTGGACACCCACAGCACAGCACAGCATAGTAAGAGGAAGGGTTTGTGGTTTTCCCATTGCTTCTTTTACGGCAGAGAGAATAACTGGTTTTGAACACCCAAAACACCTTCAACCACAGTGAAAGGCTTTGTGGTTTTCCCATGTCCCCCCCCCCCCCCCCTGCAGAGAGAAAAACTAGGTCTGAACACCCAGAGCACTTTTAAACTGAGAGAAAACGTTTGTAGTTTTCTTATCGTTTCTTTTACAACAGACAGAGTCTGAACACACTGAAAACCTTTTAAATGATTTTCTATTTGTTTATTTTTTACATTCTGTCATTATTTTAAGTAACTTGCCTACTGTGGGCAGAGCAACTACACTGTTATTCCCAGCTTTCCAGCCCTAACTATCCCCATTTTACATCCATTTTTAAAATTAAGTTGATTAGTTAAAATTCAGCTCCTCATTGACTTCAATAGGGATTATGTTTCGGTCTGAAGTCTGGGTCTCAACCTGACTCTGTCTTGAAACTAGGACAAATCCATCTATCCCAAATTGCAACCAACCCACTCATCTCTATTTAGCAGAAAACAAGCTTTCATACAACTTGATAAGATGAAAAGTATACCTTACATACTTGACTTAAGTGTACTTGAGTTAAACCTACCCAGATGGAAAAAAATGGGAAACCTATTGACTCGAGTATAAGCCTAGGGGGGGAAATGCATTGGTCACAGCCAGTATATAGCTAGCCTTCCACCCTAGTATATAGCCATCCAGCCCCTGCCCTCAGTGTATAGCCAGCCCCCTGCCCTCAGTATATAGCCAGCCAGCATTCCACCAGTATATAGCCAGCCCCCTTCCCTCAGTTTATAGCCAGCCAGCATTACCCCTGTATATAGCCAGGCTCATTCCCCTATAGTCAGCCAAAATTCCCCCAATATAACTAGACCCTGCAGCTATCGTCAGCCGGCATTCCCCATTATAAACAGCCCCCAGCCTCTGTAAATAGCTAGCCCCTGCCCCTATAGAAAGTCAGCCATCTGCCACTATATACTGCCAGCCCCCTTTCCCGATAGTCAGCCAGCCAGCTCCCTGCGCCTATAGTCAGCCAGCCTCCTACCCCTAGGCAGCCAGCATTCTCCAAATATAACCAGCCCCTGCCCCTGTAAATAGCCAGCCCCAGTTTGCCCAATTCCTAAAAAAAATATATAAAGTCAAAACTCATCTTTCTGATGTCCCCCGCGGGTCTTTTCTTCTTTGGTCTTGCAGCGGCAGGTCTGTGTGACACTGCGACACACAAGCTGTAATGTTAGCTGCTGCGGCCGGCACACATAATATAATGACAGCAGCGGCTGACTTCATAGTCTGCGCACGGACCTGCTGCTGGACTGAAGGAGATAAGACCTGCGGGGGGCGTCAAAAAGCTGAGTTTTGACTTTATTTTTTTTTCTTGACTCGAGTATAAGCCAAGTTTGAGTTTTTCAGCATATTTTTTGTGCTGAAAAACTTGGCTTATACTCGAGTATATACAGTAAGCATTATGGCTTTTGGAATGCGGAAAGTAAAAAAATGGAAAGGGCTACAGCATTTAAAAGATCAAAAGGTAAAGATAGCTGGAGTAAAATTGAAATGATGAGCTCTTTTCATTACTTTAAAAAATGTAGCCATGTCATAACAACCTTCCTCTTAGGTTTTATACAGCATGCCTAGACTGTCTTGCCATTAATTGAGTAACTTCTCACTAGTAAATATGCGAAAGATGCTACACAATAGCACTGTTATTACTATTTCTCTGTTCTTTTAACCGGTCTTTTCATGATGAAAATCATTTTTTTAATGTAAAGACATTGTCTAAATG
This sequence comes from Engystomops pustulosus, assembly GCA_019512145.1. Lineage (NCBI taxonomy): Eukaryota > Metazoa > Chordata > Amphibia > Anura > Leptodactylidae > Engystomops > Engystomops pustulosus. The sequence goes on from CM033645.1 coordinate 132,156,734, forward strand.
TCCAATATAAACTGGCATTTCATGTCTAATGTCTAATTAACTAGACATTGCATGGATATAAGGTGTTTTCTAATTAGTGTTTTATGTTGTTCATTAAGTCAATGAATGACCATCTTAGGAAGATATAACATTTATGAAATTATCATATGTAATTGCTTCAACTCATGCTTATCATTTCTCTTCACAAAAGGCTGTAAAGGTTAAATAAACATGCTTTACAATTGTGCTACTAATCATTCTTGGTCTTTAAAATTTAATTTAGGTGCCATACTAAATGTATTTCATTACATAGTGATTAAAATACATTGTACCAGAACAACATTTACTTTTTGTCACTTTTATCTAACATTGACAAATGTAAATTCTATACTGCAAATGAAAGGGGAAACATCCTATTAGTAGAGCTCCCAAATGGTAAAAAAGTACTTACAAATGAATAGTGGGAGAAGTGTACAATGGTCTAAGTTAAGCTTTTGTGAGGAAAAAAATGTGCCAAATAATGGTGTAAAACTAAAGCTTAGCTCACTTCTGAATCAGTGGTTTCCCTGGTGCGTTTGCATTGCAAACCCATCATTTTTAATAATGGATAAAATGCAGATATGTTTTGAGTTGTGTTTTTCCCATTTTGTTTGCAATGCTTTTTAACTCATCTCCGACTGCCCACTGACAAAAGACGAATTTTCTTCTGCTCCTGCGCTAATCGCGGGAGCAGGACCAGGTCTCCGTCTGTCAGAGATAGCCTGACACCCTAGGAAGAAGGCAGAAGGGGTTTATTAAAGCTGTGCAGTGAGTAGCAGAGCCAATACTGTGGCCAGCTCTTTACAATAGAATTGAATAAAACTTCATTAATACTGTTGGGAAATTGTTTCGAGCATCATTACTTCAGGCAAGGCATGAACAGTGTTTCACATAATAAGCAACACAAATAAAATTACAATTACTACCTTCATTTTTGGAGGTGGGGGAATGGGAGAGAGTTATATTTTTTGGAGGGGGCTTAGGTTGTGACGTAGTCCTTCACTTTCGCCACCGAATAGTTAAATAGTTCTATTGTATTCAGGATGAAGGAGTTGTGGAACCTTGTGGTACGGCAACACACCTGGTGGTAGCGATGACTTATGTTGCTCCGTTGCTGCAGTAGTGTGTCGTGTAGTGGGTGGGTGCCCTTTTTTACTACTGATCAAATTTCCTAATGCATCTGGTTTGCCAGACTTCCTCTAGCAGATGCAGAGTCTCTAAAATAGTGCTGTGGGCTCTTCGGATAACCTTGTTGAGCCGTTTCTTTTATCTACTGTTTAACCCTCCTCCACAACTGACAACTGCGTAGAAAATTTTTAATATTAGGATGGAGATTTAGAGTGACCTCCTCAACAGGAGCAACCTGGTCATCGCCTTGCCGCATACCCAGTTGATATTGGTCCACCATTCAAGCCTGTCATGAATGTACACCAAAAGGTACTTGAAGGTGTTGACCTGATCTATTTTTTGCCCGTTGATCTTAATTGGTACTGCGGCCATTTTATTCCTCTTTAGGACGATAACCATCTCCTTTGTTTTTTTAACATTGATCACTAGATTGTTGCTTTTACTCCACTTAACAACGTCATTGCCCTCGTTGATGCAGCCGACAATAACCGAGTCAGCTGAAAATTTTTGCAGGTGGCAGGAGATAGTTATTTCTAAAGTCCGAAGTGTAGAGGGTGAAGAGAACGGGGGACAATATGGTCCATTGTGGTGCTTCGCTGTAGCTGATGACTATATTGGAGCGAATGTTTCCTATTTGGACATTATAGGGCACATTTACTAAGGGTCCGAACGCCGCACTTTCATCGGGTTTCGCATTTATTTCTGTTCTGCGCTGAATTCCCCCAGGTTTTTGGCACATGTGATCTGATTGTGGTGCATCGGCGCTGGCTTGCATGCGACAGAAATCGGGGGGTGTGACCGTCAGACAACTCGACGGATTCGGACAAACCGCAAAATTTAAAAAGGAAATGTGTTGCAAGATCAAGCACTCACTTGCACCAGGAAGAAGAAGGTGAACTCTGGCGGACCTCGGCGCAGCAGCGACACATGCAGAAACTTGGGCGCACAATCTTAGTGAATCGCGCTGGACCATAATCCTCGTGGGACAACACACCGCGGGATCGTGATGGGACCGGGTAAGTAAATCTGCCCCATTGCGATTGGTTCCTCAGGTAGTCATGTGTCCAGTTGGTTAGGGTGGTGTCCATTCGTAGTGCCCTAATTTTTTCTCTCAGGCCAACTGGTTCTATTGTGTTAAAGCCACTGGAAAAATCAAAGTACATAATTCTGACTGAGGTTTCCTTTGCGCTCTAAGTAAGAGTATGTCCTGTGCAGCAGAAACATCACCGCATCTTCTACACCTATCCCATCATTGTAGGCAAACTGGAGCGGGTCCAGATGCCCCTTGCCTCCCTTTTTAGGTTTTTAATCAAGACTCTTTTGAATGACTTCATTATATGTGATTTCAGAACAATTGGCCTGTAGTCGTATGGGATAGTTGGTTTCTTGATTTTGTTCAGTGGTGTGATGCATGAGGTTTTCCAAACCACTGGTACCTGAGCCTACCTTAAGCTAACATTGAAGAGATCTGCCAGCACGTTACACAGCTTTAGACCCAATGGTTATGCAATGCCTGAATTTGTAGGGGTAATCAGAGCTGCTGGGTCTCTTCAGATCCTTTCAAGCTCTGATCAAACATAGGTCATTTCCCTCTGTAACTGTGGCTCTTACAGATGCCTCAATTATAGGTGAAAAGAAAGAGAAAAAAGAAAAAATGTGAAAATAAAGTTAATGGGGGATATTTATCATGCTGCACAGTGCTTATTCTATGCCAAGTTAATAATGAAGTTAATAAATATTTAAAAATACACAGAAATATTCCTCAATAAAATAAAAAAAAATCCCCCACTACACTATAAAATAATTGCCATAGTTGCCCCGTTCGCCTGGCAATTATATATATTATATATCAAAATGACTGTCACACGCTAAGGAATTAATTTAAAATTGGTCCATTTGAGTTGATATAAGAACTGAATAAATATGTACTCTATAGTACAAATAGAAATATATAATTATATATAAGAAAAATATATTTCTATAGTTTTTGTAAATTTACCCCCAAATAAACTGAAAATTATTATTGTTTTATTTTTACGTATCCATATTTGTCACGAAAGAAGCACCACAAACATTTCTAGGGTAATGCACAAAAAAAGGAAGTTATGGTCCTTAAAAGTAACCTGTCAGCAGGGACCTCATTTTCACTAAAAACAAGTTGCAAAAGCCCATTACAATTGCATTGCAAATATGTCTTTTCTCCTTCTCCAAGCATTTGCATTATAATGTGTTGTAACTTACCTGACTTCCTGACAGTATACTTTTTTTTGTCCCAGGGTTTAGGTTTAGTTTGGATGCATTTCATAAAATAACACGTGAATTGTCTGCTGCTGACTCTTCAGCTCTCTGTCCCCACCTTTGTGCTCCTGCACAGCTCCTTCCTCTCCCACTGATGTGAGCTCACCAGGCTCTATGTAGGAGCATGAGGGAGAAGCTTTACAGGAGCACAAAGGTGGGGGCTGAAAGCTGAGCCGTCTGCAGCACAGACAAGTCATCTGTTCTTTTTTAAAATGCATCCAAACCAAAGCCCAACCCCTGAGACTACACAGAGGATTCTGTCAGGGTGCGAGGTAAGTTATAAAATTATACACCTAAGCTCCATGAGGTGTTTTTCCAGGTCGGTCTTGTTTGAACAAACACAGTAGTACCTTATAGCTGTATATATCTACCCAGGCTGTATATGATGGATTGTCTGATATGTTTGGGGTGGAAGATGTTATTTCTCAGGTAGGCTGTTCTGTCTGTTGGTTCTTGGTATATTGTTATGGTTAAGCGGCTCTTTTTAATTTTTATTGTGGTATCCAGAAAGTGTATCTCCTTATCTAAAAAGCTTAATTTCAGATTGATGGTGGGGCAAAAGTTGTGTGACCCTAATGGAATTTAAGCAGGGCCTCCTCACCTGCAGTCCAGATTATCAGAATGTCATCAATGTAATGGAGGTAGATCATGGGTTTTGTGGTGCATGTAGATAAGTAAGCCTTTCCAGTTCCGCCATAAAAAAGATTAGCATACTGTGGTGCACACCTTGAACCCATTGATGTTCCCATACACAGTAGGTACAGATCCTCTACAAATGAGAGATAGTTGTGGGTGAGCACAAATTGCATAAGTTTTGGGACCAGTTCTGTAGGTAGGTTGTGCTTCTCCATGTGTGCCCAACATGCTGTTATTCAATCTTTGTGGGAAATATTAGTGTACAGCTATTCCACATACATAGTGGCCAGAAATGTACCATTAGGAAGTGGGCCTAATGCCTTTATTAGTTTATTTAAAAGGTCAGTAGTTTCCTGGATGTAGCTAGGAGTATTTACAGGGGTTTTACAAGATTTTGCACCCAACCTGAGATGCTTTCCATCAAGGTGCCAATGCCAGAAATAATAGGCCTTCCTATCTTTGTGGATCCTGGGGAGCATGTCACTTACAGCCAATAACTAGAGACTCCGTTCTAGCCCTTTTGCAGCAAGTGGCACTGTATTTCTATACTGGTAAGAATGATCCTTTTTGGATCAGTTAAATACATTACAGTTTGAGTAAGTATACCCTCCTTTATGTATATTGGGTTTCTCCAGTTATTGGTGCATACATTTACATCTTCTGTACTTGTAGTAGCATGTTCTATAAACGAGCCTAGATTTTACTGTGTACTATTTACACTGTGATGATATGGGCGTGTCTTGTCCCGGGTGTGAGTCACGTTTTCTGAGGTATAACTTTTAGAATAATTTCAATAAAGACTAAGTTTTTAACTAATTACCTATTTTGCTGATATTTGATTAATGTTTTGGTATTAGTATCATTTTGTGCGAATTTACTATTTTTGGTTATTGCCATCCTGTCGTAAAAAAAGATGTCATTGTACAGGCGGTCCCCTACTTAAGGACACCCGACTTACAGACAACCCATAGTTACAGACAGACCCCTCTGACCTCTGGTGAAGCTTTCTAAATGCTTTACTATAGTCCCAGACTGCAATGATCAGCTGTAAGGTGTCTGTAATGAAGCTTTATGGATAATAATTGGTCCCATTACAGCAAAAAATGTTTAAACTCCAATTGTCACTGGGGCCAATTTCTTTTTTGTCTGCATCTACAATTATAAAATATACAGTTTCGACTTGCATACAAATTCAACTTAAGAACAAACCTCCAGACCCTATCTTGTACGTAACCCGGGGACTGCCTGTATTTATCAATCTGTTGTGTTTAAGCTTTTCTTTTTAATATCCTTTGATGATCACTGCCTAGTGTGTATAAAATTCTGTGAATTTTCTGTTTCATGCATAACATCATGTCTGCCGATAAGAACTAGTATTCTCAAAAGCTCACTATCAAATAAATATACTCAGCCTCGAAAAAGGTATTGCCTGATTTTTTACTCTTCTTTTGCAAAGTCCAAGAACACAATGGGGGTCATTTACTAAGCGCCCGATTCACGTTTTCCCGACGTGTTACCCGAATATTTCCGATTTGCGCCTATTTCCCCTGAATTGCACTGGGATTTTGGCGCACGCGATCCGAATGTGGCGCATCGGCGCTGGCGACTGAAATCGGGGGACGTGGCCGAACGAAAACCCGACGGATTCGGAAATACCGCCGCATTTAAAAAAAAAAAGTGTTGCGGAGCTTGCACTTACCTTCACTAGGAATAGGCCAGTGAACTTGAGTGCGTACCCATGCTCTTCAGCGCAGCAGCGCCACCTGGTGGACGTCGGAGGAACTGCCTTAATGAATCCCGGCCGGACCCGAATCCAACGCAGAGAACGCGCCGCTGGATCGTGAATGGACCGGGTAAGTAAATCTGCCCCAATATCCACGGCAGCTCCTCCATCCAGGTATCTGATCACTTCTTCATAGAAGCAGATCAGGTTAGTCTGACAACTTTTATCTATAGTAAACCCATGCTGGCTTTCAATTATTATACTATGTAATGTCACATACTCCTGTATGTGGTCTTTTAGCAACCCTTCCAATATTTTTCCCACAATTGCAGTTAAGCTTACAGGCCTGTAATTGCCTGGTGAAGTTTTAGAGCCTTTTTAAATATTGGCACCACATTTGCCTTGCACCAGTCACTTGGCACATTAACAGTCATTAGGGAATCTCTGAAGATTTTATACAGCAGAACAGAACTGATTTCTTTAAGAACGCTCGGGTGTAACATGTCTACATTCAGCCAGTCTAGTATATTACAGGATACATCATCCACTAGCACAACACATAGCACACAAAAAATCCTTTTAGTATCTTCTCTTGGTCACCTGTCACCAAAGCCCCATTTTCAGAATACAGGGGTCCAACTGCTCTGACTAGAGATGGGCAAATTAGTGAAAATTCAATTCGACCTGGTTCACCAAATTTTCAGAGAAAATTTGATTTAAACCGAATCGAATTGAAACGAATCACAGCATGTGCCGTAATGGTATGTCACATGCCAGGTGCGGACTGAGTCCTCTCCATAGCCAGTAAGCCTTTGCTGCATATTGGAGCAAAGGCTTACAGGTAACACCCACGGTCAATACTAGCACCGATCGCGGGGGTCAACTAGAGATGGGCGAATCGATTCTAATGATTCTAACTTCGTTTAGAACTTCCAGAAAAATTTGATTAGTCACCGAGCCGAAGTTTATGCTGATTCGCAGGAACAAAGTTGTTTTTTTCCCCCCATGTTTCTGTTAAATGGGAGCAAGAACAACAAGTTACATGAGGCAGAGAACTCTGGGAAGGAGAAAGGAACACCCCCATGACATCTGCAAACCTGTAAGCCAATCAGCGACCGGCAGGCTTATGCGATGTCACACAGCCCTATAAAACCCAGCCATTTTCTATCTCAGCACTTCACACTTCATGTTGTAGCATCCAGCTGCTGCTATTGTACTGTGCGATTCTTGCTGCAATCCCTCGCTGTTCTCTAAAGGGGTTCTATATACCCCAAATATACCCCGAATAGGAAGAAATCTGTTTGACTTTCATGCATCTGCAGTGGCGATTGGTGGACCAATCCCTGGTTGTTCTTTAAGGGGGATCTGTATACCCCAAATAGCAGTTCTATTTAGTGACAAAATTGAAAAGGAAGAAATCTGTTTGACTTTAATGCATCTGCATTCGCGGGTGTTTAACCCGTTAAATGCCGCGGTCAACGCAACCACAGCATTTAACATGCCTTCTGGGGGTCTTTACCCCACGATCGCCCCCCCTGCACCGTTTTCGGGGGGGGGGGGCGATCGCTGTTTTAGCACCTCTGGGGTCTGAAGTCTGGAGGGATTGCCTTTAAGATGGCGTCTGTGACGTCATCTTAAAGGCAAAGTGTCAGCCTATGCAGATGATTGCTTGTTCATATCCCATGGTGGATCATGTAAAAAAATGTAAAAAAAAATGTTTTTCAATAAAAAATTACTTTATAAATCACTAAAAATGCCCATAAGCCCCAAAACATATAAAGAGACATATAACGCTCAAAAAAGTCTAAATCATAACACAAACCCCACATATATAGTATCACCGCATCCGTAACAATCGATAGAATAAAACTAAATAACTATTGAACCCATATGATGAACGGCGTAAAAAAAAAAACGTTAAAAACCTGCCAAAATTATGATTTTTACCTACTATATCCCACTAAAAATGCAATAAAAAGTGATCAACAAAACATATGTACTCCAGAATGATACTGTTGCAAAGAACAACATGTCCCGCAAAAAACAAGCCATCAACCAGCTCTGTAGCCAAAAACGTAACAATGTTATGCCACTTGGAAGACGGCAATGCAAAAATGATAGATTTATCCTCACATTAGGGTTTTATTTGGCAAATTTAGTAAAACATAAGAAAAAATATTCATGTCTGGTATCCCCATAACTGTATCGACCCATAGAATAAAGATAACATGATTATTAGGCTATACGGTGAACACGAAAAAAAAAAAAAAGGTAAAAAATCCAGTACAGAATTGATGCTTTTCTACTCATGACCTCAAAAAAAGTTCCTAAATTTTCAGCAATAGGTGATAACAACCCCAAAATGGTAACAATGGAAAAAGCATCTCATCCCGCAAAAAAAAATGACAGATCACATGACCCAAATAACGGAAAAGCGAAAATTTTATAGCCTTCAAAAGGGGCAACGAGAAAACTAAAATCCTGGCAGCTGCAGGGTGCTCCTTCCCTTCTGCACCTCGCTGTGCCCCCATAACACAAGTAATGTCCAGTCGCTGCACTCAGGAGAAATTGTAGAACAAATTTTATGGTGAGTTTTCTCTTTTTATCTTTTGGAAATGTGTAAATTTTAGGGCTAAATGAACGTATAACCGACAAAATTTGACCATTCTAAATTTCACCGCCATTTTGATTCAATTACTATGAAGATCTCAAGGGGTTAACAATCTTTGTAAATGCTATTTCTGATAGTTTGAGGGGTGCAGATTTTAAAATGGGTTGGTTATATAGGGGGTTTTTGTTGCTAAATATTTAAAATTTGATTTCAAACAGTATTTATCCCCAAAATAGTCAATTCTGAAAATACGGAAAATCGCTATTCGATTTGTAGGCCACGTGACGTCAAAATAAATTATCCAAACATTTCAAAAATTATGAAAATGTAAAGTAGACAAATGGTAAATGTTATTCTGCAAGTTTAGGTGGTAAATCGATCTGCCTGAAAACGCGGTGATTTTGAATTTCAAAAATGGCAAATTTTTCTAAAAATTCATCATTTTTTTCTTTTTTTTGTAAATAAACGCAAAACTTATCAGCCAAAATTTACCACTAAAATGAAGTACAACATGTGGGGAAAAAACAATCTCAGAATCGCTTTGATAAGTGATTCAAAAGTGTTCAAAAGTTATATCCATATAAAGAGACGCAGGTCAGAATCTAAAAAATGGGACTGAGCCTTAAGCTGTAAAATGGCTGCGTCCTTAAGGGGTTAAGGGGGATCTGTATATCCTAAATAGCAGTTCTATTTAGTGACAAAATCGAAAAAAGGAAGAAATCTGTTTGACTTTAATGCATCTGCAGTAGCGATTGGTGGACCAATCCCTGGTTGTTCTTTAAGGGGGATCTGTATACCCCAAATAGCAGTTCTATTTAGTGACAAAATCGAAAAGGAAGAAATCTGTTTGACTTTAATGCATCTGCAGTAGCGATTGGTGGACCAATCCCTTGTTGTTCTTTAAGGGGGATCTGTATACCCCAAATAGCAGTTCTATTTAGTGACAAAATCGAATAGGAAGAAATCTGTTTGACATTCATGCATCTGCAGTAGTGAGCTGTCAGTAGTGGGTTATCTGTATAACGCACATTGCCATACCTTATTGTGGCTCTAGTTTACAGCCATATTTACGTGTGAAATCCACATAGTTTATACCGTGATTTTCGCTGAAATGACACTGTCAGTTGTGGTGTATCTGTATAACGCACATTGCAATATCTTATTGTGGCTCTAGTTTACAGCCAGATTCACGTGTCAAATCCACGTAGTTTATACAGTGATTTTCGCTGAAATTACACTGTCAGTTGTGGGGTATCTGTATAACGCACATTGCAATACCTTTTGGGGGCTCTAGTTTACAGCCAGATTTACGTGTCAAATCCACGTAGTTTATAAACCACTATGTCAGACAGAAAGGTGGAAGGTAGAGCAGGCAGAGGTGGCAGCACAGTTAGGGGATGTCGCAGCAGGGGGGACTCAGTGAGGCCAGAACTGCCGTTGTCATCTAGTCGCAGTGTGTTGATCAACAACACAAAGGTTGTTGAATGGTTGACTAGGTCATCCAATTTCTCAAATATAACATCTGACAACCCCAGCGAAGAGTCTGTGGGTTCCTCTGATACAACAATTAGTTGGCATGGCCCAGGAGCAGGTCAGCGGCCCTCACCTGTCCTCAACCAGGCTCTGTCCTGTTCCTTTCCTGCAGCCAGAGAGCTACTAGGTGGTCTAGGCTCATTGCCACTATTCAGCGAGGACGAAGTGTTTGAGGACAGTCAGCAGCTGCTTTGCAGTGAAGAGGTGGGGCAGACTTCCGCTGCTTCCTGCAGTAGGCAGGCTGTGCATACTAACACCGATGAGGAGAGTAGCAGTGACCGGGAAACGCAAATTGATGATGATGTAGCCGATTGCACCGATCGTTGGGCGAAGAGAGTGTCAGCTTGCGGAGCAGGCAGCAAGTCGCTACTCTGGCTGTGAGTCAGCAGGGTGGCAGCAGTGCGAGGAGCCAAACGTCTGCGGGGTATAAATGCCGATTCGCAGGCCCAAATAAGCAGTGGCACAGGGGCTCAGCGAGGCAGTGGCGGTAGCAGTCGCTCAGTGCAGAGTGCTGGTGGTAAAATTACCACCTCAGCGGTGTGGCAGCTTTTTGTAAAGACACCAGAGGAGCCGAGCGTGGGTATATGTCGTATCTGCGGGCAGAAAGTGAAGCGTGGCCAGTGAGCTAACCTTGGCACCACGGCCCTGCGCCAACACATGCAGCGTCACCATCCAATGGCCTTGGAGAAACGGGTGTAAGATGCGGTCCATCCTGCAGGCGCAGCAACAGCAGCACCTAGAGGCACACATGCTGTTTCAGCAAGTCACTGCTCCAGCACCTCTGCCGAAGGGAGCTGTTTGTCTTTGACATCATCTCCCAGTCCAGATGCTCCTGCTCCTCGCTAAGCATGCTGCCAGCAGTCGTTGAGCGAGGCGATTACAAAAAGACAACTCTTTGCGTCCAGCCATCGTAAGGTGCAGAAGCTGAGCGTGCTCTTGTCGAAGTTGTTGGTACTGCAGTCTCTCCGTTTCCAAGTCGTGGACTCTGCACCCTTCAGAGAACTAATGGCTTGTGCCGAACCGAGGTGGAGAGTTCCAAGCCGCAATTTTTTTTTCAAAAAGGCTGTGCCAGCCCTTCACCAATATGTACAAATGGAAGGTGGGCCTGTCCTTGAGCTTATCAGTTTCTTCCAAGGTGCACGGCAGCACGGACGTGTGGATCTGTAGTTATGGTCAGGGCCAGTATGTGTCCTTTATGGCCCACTGGGTGAATGTGCTTCCCGCCCAGCCACACCAACAACTTCCACAAGAGACGGCGTTTTCTCCTCCACGTTGTCAAACTGCTAATCCTGCGACAGTGTACGATTCCTCCTTCTCCACCACCACCTCAGCCTCCACAAGTGCTGCTCCATCATACCACATGTGCAGGGCACAGCAGTGTCACGCAGTTCTACACCTGGTTTGCCTGGGCAAACAAAGTCACTCAGGGAAGGAACTGCTCTGCGTCATGCAAGTAGAAATCAATGTGTGGCTTTCTCCGCGACAACTAAAAATCGGAACCATGGTGACAGACAATGGAAGGAACATGGTGTCCGCGCTGCACCGAGGAGGGATGGTCCATGCACCATGCATGGCGCACGTGTTCAATCTGGTAGTCAACAAGTTCCTGAAGTCTTACACCCATCTGTAAGACATTCTAAAAATGGCCAGGACACTGTGCACGCACATCAGCCATTCTTACAAAGCCAAGCACAGCCTCCTCGAGTTGCAGCGCCAGAATGGCCTACCCCAACATAGTCTGATATGCGATGTTTCCACTAGTTGGAATTCCAGCCTCCATATGTTAGACCGCCTTTGTGAAAAGAGAAAAGCCATTAATGATTTTTTGATTGTGCAAGCGGACCGTAGTACTCCCCCGTGTAACTTTGATGTCAGCCAATGGCAGCTCATGCGTGACACCTGCCGTTTGCTCAGGCCTTTTGAAGAGGCCACGTTATTTGTCAGTCGCCAGGACTGCGGGATGAATAACGTCATTCCACTGCTTCATGTCCTGGAACTCATGCTGTAAAATCTGTCTGGTCAGGGCACTGGAGAAGTGGAGACTACATCTCATGGCCACATGAGTCTGGTGGGGGCTGAACTGGAGGAGGAGGAGGAGGATATTGGAGCACAAGCAGAGTCTGGTGCAATTTGTGGTTTTTCTACTCAGGTGACAGGAGAGGAGGAGCAGGAGCATCCGGAGAAGGTAGAAGACGAGGCAGATGACCCAGAAGCACCGTGACAGTATACTGTGGATATGGAGACTGGGAGTCCCTCAGAGTCACTTGCGCAGATGGCCCGAAGCATGCTGCTTTGCCTAACTAGTGACAGCCAGATAGTCAACATCCGGCATAGGGATGACTTTTGCCTCTCCACCCTCTTGGACCCTTGCTACCGGTCCAAAATGGGTGACTTTTTTCTGCTACTGAGAGGAAGGAACAACTGGCATACTATAGAGAAATACTGAGCACACAGTTAGCCACTGCCTTTGTGCGCCATTGTCCATCCTCTGTCAGGTCTGACCGGGGGATTCCTGGCAGTCATTGCTCACGTACTACTAACACGGCTGCTGTGGGGAGCTGGGGGGGTAGGAGCAGTAGCAGTTCCATCAACAGTCGCTTAAGTCTGGATTCCTTAATGAGCAATTTCCTCCTAGTGAGGAGGGTAGCCGCCACCAGCAGCAGTAGCAGGACATGAAGCAGACCCTGCACCAGCAGGTGGTGGCCTACTTGGACAGCACTTTACCACCTGAGGTAGAGGATCCCATGGAGTACTGGGCAGCCAAACTTGATGCGTGGCCGCAACTTGCGGAGTTTGCAGTAGAGAAGCTGTCCTGCCCGGCCAGTAGTGTGGCATCAGAGTGGGTGTTCAGTGCGGCGGGGGCCATTGTTACCCCCAGGAGAACCCGCTTGTCCACCCGTAATGTGGAGAGACTGACCTTTGTCAAGATGAATCAGGCTTGGATCAGCCAGGATTTCAACTCATTAATGCCTAATGCATCAGATCAGATCAGCCAGGGTTCTAACTACCTGCTTCAGCTACTATTCTGATGCTGCCACCAGCCTGATGCCACACATCTGCTGCTAGTTGCATCATCTGCCTCCTACCATCTTTACCAGGGACTGGAATTGTCCACCACCTCCACACTATATCATGGTGCCACTCTGCGGGCTCCTGCTGCTTCTGATGCCACCTTCACATTACATCATTGTGCCACTCTGCGGGCTCCTGCTGCTGCTGCTTCTGATGACGCCTTCACACTATATCATTCTGCCACTCTGCTGGCTCCTGCTGCTGCTGCTTCTGATGCCACCTTCACACTATATCTTTGTGCAACTCTGCGGGCTCCTGCTGCTGCTGCTGCTACTGATGCCACCAACAAACTATATCATTGTGCCACTCTGCAGGCTCCTGCTGCTTCTGATGCCACCTTCACACTATATCACTGTGCCACTCTGCAGGCTCCTGCTGCTGCTTCTGATGCCGCCTTCACACTATATCATTGTGCCACTCTGCGGGCTCCTGCTGCTGCTGCTGCTGATGCCGCCTTCACACTATATCATTGTGCCACTCGGAGGGCTCTTGCTGCTGCTTCTGATGCCACCTTCACACAACATGATTGTGCCACTCTGCAGGCTCCTGCTGCTGCTTCTGATGCCACCTTCACACTACATCATTTTCCCTCTCTGCGGGCTCCTGTTGTTGCTACTGATGCAACCAACACACTATATGATTGTGCCACTCTGCGGGCTCCTGCTGCTGCTTCTGATGCCACCAACACACTATATCATTGTGCCACTCTTGCTGCTTCTGATGCCACCTTTAAACTATATGATTGTGCCACTCTGCGGGCTCCTGCTGCTTCTGATCCCACCAACACACTATATCATTCTGCCACTCTGCCGCTCTTGCTGCTTCTGAGTGGGGCAGATTGATCACCTTTTTTGCGCCTTTTGTTGTGTTTTTTTACGGAACATTTAATAAATCAAATTCTCTTTTTTTTGGTTTATAAGCTAAAAATACCTGTGTGTTTGGCTCTGCACATGTTGGTAGATTGTCATGCACAAAATCTGCCATCCCAATATAATTCGTTTTTGTTCTCTTTGTTCCAAATCCGTTTTTGACTGAAGAATTCGGCATGGAAACTGCACATTGGTGCAGATTTTCACTCTCCCATAGACTTCAAAGGGGGAAATTTTTTTTGTTAAATTTTGTAAATTCATGTTTATTTTTCATAAATTCATTTGTCAGAAGCATTAGAAGCACTTTTCGGATGTTTTTTTCTTTTTTTTTTTTTTGAAATTGATTTCTTTAACCCCCTTCACGCTCCATGGTGGGATATATCGCCACGAGCTGTGAAGGGTGTATAAAGAGGGCTACCAGACAAAGACCATCGCTAACACCCATCACCGGCGGGCAAGTACGATAGCGGCACATGGCACCGCAATCTTACCTCCGATCGCTGCTCCCCACGAACGCATCAGCGGGCTGGTGATGGGTGCCATGGTAGCCTCGGGTCTTGTTTGACCCGAAGCTAATGGCTTTGCATAATGGCTGAATGGCTGTGGCTTCATTGTAATGTATAGTGTGCAGAAATGCTATATTACGGCGAGACAGTAGTTTATTGCAGTATAGGTAGGAATGATCAGACCATCTGGGTTTAATGGACCCTAGATGGTCTAAGATAAGGGAAAAAACTGAAAAAATAAAATATTAAAAGGTTCAAATCACCGCCTTTCCCTAGAATGATATAAAATATAATAAATAGTTAAAAATCACAGAAACATTAGGTACCTATGCATCCCAAAATGTAAAACGTTAAAGCGGCGGTGACCTACGAGACGAGAAATGGTGCCCAAATGTCCGAAATGCGACTTTTACACATTTCTATATGATAAAAAATGTAAAAAACATTATCAAAATGTTGCACAGTCCTCAAACTGTACAAGCAATGATGAAAATGTGTCTCATTTCGCCAAAAAATAACACCTCCCCAGCTCCCGTACACCAAAGTATGAAAAAGTTATTGAATCAGAAGATTCTGATTCGTAGTAATTTTTGAAAATGTATGAAATTACATAAACCCTATTAAATTTGGTACTTCACCGTGATTCGTACCAAACCAAAGAATAAAGGTAGAAGTGTTAGTTGGAGCTCAGAGTGAAAGTCGCAAAAAACTGGAGCCCACAAGAACGTGACGCATATGCAGGTTTTTTTTATATTTTCCACATTTGGAATTTTTTCTGGCTCCCAGTACACGGCATTGAATAAAAAACATTACGGGAAATTAAATTGTTACGCACAAAACAAGACCCTCACACAGGTCTTACACGGAAAAATGAAAAAAGTTATGGATTTTTGACGATGAAGAGCGAGAAATGAGCGAAAATACCCGCGTTTAATGGGGTTTAAACAGAAAAAAATGATGATTAGCTAACAATATAACAACCATCAGAATAGGGGTTGTTCACATAACCCCTCCCACCCGTACCTGATGAACACATCCAAAGGAGAGGGTCCCAGTATTTCAGTCTCCATATAAGGGCACTCATTGGGAAAAAAGCCAAATATAATGGCAATAGCAAATCACTATTTTTGGTCTCTCAGGGGGAGGATCAGGGTAACGTATCGCACCCCTCTATACGCACAAAGTGTACGTCAGTGTGTGTGATATACAGTTTGTAAGGACATGTTGCTGAGCCCCAAAAGTTTCTCCTTATACAAATATGTGATAAAGGAAGCAGGAAACTGCGGCACTTTCATGTATAGGACACATAGGGACATTCTATATACAAAGCTGAAACAGTACTATTATCATTAAAAACATAAAATTAGATCCATTTTTATTATTTTTATATAAAATCCTCCCAAAAAAGAACTATTAGTCTGAAGAATATGTCCTAATTGTTAAATGATGGTATGTTGCCAGCAGGAATGTTGTCGACTGAAGCTGATTTATAGAATTTTTCTTATTGAGACTTTTACAAAAAGTGGCCAAATATATGAAACGGTTCAAAACCAAACCACAGTGAATAATCTCATCTGAGCAAAATTTAGACAGTTAGAAAAATATGGTACAGATAGAGACCATTTTAGGTGCAAAAGCACAACACAAATAGAACAAACTATTAAATTAATTCTGATTTTATTATATTTTTTTTGTTTAAAAACAACCTCTGGATTGTGACAGCAGTAGAGATGGCAAATCAATTTCTAACGATTCTAAAAAAACAAAAAAAAATTTAGTTTGCAAAGAGTGATCCACAAGATTTACTATATGGCTATAAACATCAAGGACATCAATTTGTCCGGTGCTCAATGTTTAGCCATGTTGAAAAGTCACTGGGGGTCATTATTAAGGGGCCCGGCATTGACGATTTTATGGCGGGTAACCCACATGTTTCCGTTTTTGCACCGATTCCCCTGAATTGTCCCGGGTTTTTGGTGTGCATCGGCGCCAGGTTACACGCGCCGGGAAATCAGGGGGCTGGTACGAACGAAAACCCGATGATTCGGAAAAAAAAAACGCGCATTTTAAAAAAAGGTGTCGCTTGACACACGATTATCGCACCCAGCAACAGATCGTGAATTCCGGCGGACCTCGGCGGACTTCGCTCAGCGCGACACCGAGTGGACGTGGAGGAACTGCCTAGTGGACTCGCCAGAAGGACCGAATCCACCGCCGAGAATGCGCCGCTGGATGCGAATGCAGGGTAAATAAATCTGCCCCAATGTGTATGCCATGCATATTGCAGCAGAAAGTTAACTTACCAACACACGGGTTAGAATCCAAACCATTTGCTTCAGTGCATTCTTGAGAAGTAACGGAATCCTTCCTGCAGAGTCTGTCTTGCAACAGCTAGAAGCCGTTCCTGGATACCTTTTGCTGTGAACATGCGGAATTATAAGTGAACACTGGTCCTTGATGAAATATCTTGTGTGTGTCCGAAAACATGACCTTTCATTTTACGTCTTCAGGACTGCTTTTTAATTAAAGAGGCAATTACGTGGATGACATTGTTTGCCCTTGTTTTGATAAGAAAGGTCAATTGGCAATTCCACGACTTATCCATGTGTTGTGTATCGCTGGCTTTTCTTGACAACTTGGTCTAATGTATCTTCAACAGTGGATCATAGTTTACTAAGCAGTATTATTAATTCTAAAAAGTTCCATGGTGTAGGAGTGAATCAAACAATGAATGTGCAGCTCAGATGTACTTCCCCTGTAGCTTCATCCTCGCTTACCAATGAGTTTAATGACTTCAATCACTCTTTCAAGCATTTGTCTGTATTTTAATTACTCTCTCTCTTGTGTGTGTGTGAAAACAGTAAGTCACAAGTCTTATGCTTCAAATTTGCATATGAGCCTCGCACAAGATGGTGTGGTGGCTTTAATGTTTTCTGCTCGGATTCGTTGGTGAATGCATCCAGTCTCTCATCCATCTATAAATACCCACTTTTTCACGTAATTTGATATATGCCAAGCAAATTGTGCCGTAGAGTGCATTGCTTAGCTGTTGTAAGATGTAAGCCACTGACGCTGGGAACCATTGTTCTGAAACATACATTTGAGCTAAAAATGTAGACTGTCTCCTCAAAAGGTTGCTGTTATTGGATTGAACTGGAAAAAAAAATGCTCTATTTTTCCTTGGTCTAACAAAAAGATCAAAAGCTTTAGTTGGTTGTTGTTCTTTAGCTTTTATCATTGGAGCTTTCAATTCTCCCCTCTCCCCTCTCTATAAGGTGCGTTACAGAAAAGACCACTCTACAGGCAGCCCGCAGTTTTCTGTCTTCCTTGTACTGCATATGGTGAGGGAAGTGAAACTCTGCACTGGAATAGGCCATTGCTAATCTCCTTCTATAATGATTTTTTTTGCAGAAAGAAGGATTTGTACAGATTCACATGCTTCGGGTTTTGACCTCCAGTTTTTGATCCTGTGCTGTATCAAAGCCATTTAAAAGCTTGCTGCTCCTTCTAATGGACTGCTGTGCTAGAGGAAGGTTACTTACAGCAAACTTGAATAGGTCAGATAATTTAGACACTTTGTTGCTGCTGAAGCCAAAAAGGCAGTTTTTAATTTTCACAAATTTTCGGCCCCCACTTGGGTTTTCTTTTCACTCCATCTATTTAAATTAAATACATTAACTACTATATATTGTGGAGTAGTGGTGTATTTATATAGGCATATTTTGTTCATATATTTATCATACCATAGCTTTATGTCCACCCCTGCCTTATGCCTCTTTACTAGTCACAGTTTAGTCATGGGGGACATCATCTCAGTCCTTTAGCCTCTGAAAAATAGCAAACTGTATCCATGCATGTATCTGGGGGGGGAAAAAAAAAAAACAACATGAAGTCACCAGAAGCCTACAGGGATTCTACTCCTCTTCCTTCCTCTATGGAGGTGCTGTGATTTCATTCAACACACACGTGGGTTACAGTTTGTATTCTAGAAGTCTTACGGAATGCAAAGTGGAAAAAATGTACATAATACTCCCCCATCTGCGACATAGAGCGTGATTTGTCTGAAGTTGAATATCCCTCAGAAACATGAGGCAGAGCAGTGATTTGAATGAGACACAGAGCTGTATTCATAATACGGGGCATGGTTCAATGCCAGCCTGGGAGAGGAAGAGTCACAAACACCAGAATGAGTCACAAAGCTAATTTGCATGATTAGAAAAAAATCTGTAATTAAGGTACAGTGCTCATGGCAGTAATTTAAGGTAAATGGGGAGGATTGAACCTTTATCATATGAAATTGTTAGAACAAGCCAATGGCTGTCTTCTGGTCGGAATTCTTTGGAGGATGTAGTTGTCAAAGTGGTCTAGAACATATGTCACTATATTGCTCCCTGTGGAAAGAATTAACCACTAAAATACTGCCCCCATGTACAAAAATAAACTACTATAATACTGCCCCATTGTACAAGAATATAACTACATAATACTGCCCCTTGTACAAGAATATAAAACTACTATAATGCTGGCCACCAGGTACAAGAATAGAACTACATAATACTGCGCCTCATGTACAAGAATATAACTATATAATACTGCCCCCTATGTACAAGGAATATAACTACTCTACATACTCGCCCCCTGTGTACAAGAATATACTGCTATAATACTGCCCCCTATGTACAAGAATATAACCCTATATAATACGCCCCCCATGTACAAGGATTATAACTACTTAATATGGCCCCTATGCTACAAGAATATAAACTACTAAATACTGCCCAATATGTACAAGAATATAATACTATAATAGGCCCCTATGTACCAAAGGGAATATAACTACTAAATACTGCCCCCTATGTACAAGAATATAACTATATAATACTGCCCCCATGTACAAGAATATAACTAATATACTACTGGCCCTATGTACAAGAATATAACTACTATAATAACTGTCCCATATGTACAGGAATATTAACTACTATAATACTGCCCTATGTACAAGAATATAACTACTATAATACTGCCCCTAGGTACAGAATATAACTACATAATTCTGCCCCAATGTACAAGAATTAACTACATAATACTGTCCCATATGTACAGGAATATAATACTATCATACTGCTCCCATGTGTACAAGAATATAACTTCTATAAAATACTGCCCCATATGTTTAACCCCAAAAAAAAAAAAAAGTAAATATTTAAAAACTACATAATAACGTCCCCTAGTAAAGGAAATAACTACTATAATACTGCCCCTATGTACGCGAATATCATACTATTTTTTAAAAAAAAATTTTTTGTAAAAAAAAAACTGCCCCTATGTACAAGAATATAACTGCTTAATACTGCCCCCTATGGTTATAGCAGTTGTTTTAGAGTAATGATGGGGTTAATTAGACGCAGCAGCATAGTTTTTACAATATGGAGCTACCCAACGGAATTTGCAACCTGTAGCCCCATGGCTTCAGTTCTTGCCTCCTAATTATCGGACTGCTGCCACTCCATTATACATGCCAAAGCCCTGATTGATACTTTAATAAACGATTGATTACGTTACATCTGAAATTCTTACCAAGAGGGAGGTGGGAGAAGTCTTGTGTAAAATAAAGGGTACTTTTCTCACTAAGCAGTATAGCTGCACATACTTTACTAATGTAAAAATCTCCCTAGCCTTCCACCCACTTATTACATGTTAAATTTCTAGCTTGATCGAAACTTACCGATTGACAGACCTAGAATTACAGCGGGTCCCAGGATGTATAATGGGGCCATACAAGGCCCTCCCCGCTTTTCAGTTTTTCTCCTGGACCACCACGGGTAATGGCCATCGGAATACTGCCTCATAAGACAGCTTTAGATGGGTACAATACAAAAAAGAAAAAAAAAAAAGGGATGCTGTAAGCTAGGTCCATTGAGCGGACGGCTATGTTCCTCAGAGTGGCAAAGCTTTTTCAGTATTTCCAATAAAGCTAGAAATTTAGTGCAATAACTGGGGGAGGGCTAGGGAGATTCTTACAGCAACTCCTTCTCACTTGTTGATGCATTAGTCTTCCTAGAGTTGTTGGCTCCTACAATCCATCTGCACAAAGCGATCCATAAAGATTACCACAGTTCTTTCCCTAGAGTGTCACTTAGAATAAACAGTTTTCTCCTAAAATAAGCATCACTTGTACATACAAATGAGCATTACCCTGAAAAATCATTAAATTTAATGATGTGTAATATAGGAGCCCTTAATTTAACAATAACATTTACAAGGGTGGTAAGTACAAGACCAAATTTGGTCACCCATATGTACTTATCCATTTCTCTGTAGTTTCAGGAGCTCCAGCAAGAACTCTGTCCTTCCTGTGTTTCCGGGGGCAGGGCAGTAAACTGGATGCCACAATAAATGTTCTTGGTAAACCCCTCCAACCACTGATCTTGGGAGTGGTTATATGGAAGGGTTAGCATTAGAGGGAGCGAGTTATACTAGTCGAGCTTGATGCTCGTTCTGAGTATAAGGTACTCGAGACGGTCGTTGCCGACAGGTATTTCCCCTGCCGAGATCGAGCATGTAATTAAAAAAACAAGTGAAGAACAATTAAGAATAGACTAAAAAACAGTGAACACAGTGAACACAGGATCATTTAAGTGAAAAAAACAGTGAAAACACAGTGAAGATCGATTACAGATTGTTCGGCCACATCTGCGTACTTGTCGAAGATACGCGCGGAACGTGCGAACAAAATAGTATGTGAGACAATATATATGTGTGAAGCAGGTGAGCACACAGAGACATGGGGGCAGCGGCAGCACGGAGACAGCGAGGGGCACGGGGAGGAACATCGAGGGCACGGGAGACATCGAGGGGCACGGAGATCGAGGGCACGGAGAATCGCAGGGGCACGGAGACATCGAGCGGGCACGGAGAAATCAGAGGGGCACGGAGACATAGAGGGGACACGGAGACATCGAGGGGCACGGAGGGACATCGAGGGGCCGGGGAGACATCGAGGGGCACGGGAGACATTCGAGGGGCACGGAGACACGAGGGCACGGAGACATCGCGGGGCACGGAGGACATTCGAGGGACACGGACGACATCGAGGGGCACGAGACATCGGGGGCACGGGAGACATCGAGGGGCACGGGAGGACATGCGAGGGGGCACAGAGGACATCGAGGGGCACGGAGGACATCGAGGACACGGGACATCGAGGGGCACGGAGACATCGAGGGGCCACGGGGGAGACATCGAGGGGCACGGGGAGACATCGAGGGGCACGGAGAATCGAGGGGCACGGAGGACATAGAGGGACACGGAGACATCGAGGGGCACGGGAGACATCGAGGGGCACGGGGAGACATTCGAGGGGCACGGGGACATCGGGGGCACGGAGACATCGAGGGCACGGAGAATTGCGAGGGGCACGGAGACATGGAGGGGCACAGAGACTAGAGGAGGGGCACAGAGACATCGAGGGGCACGGGGAGACATCGAGGGGCAAGGAGACATAGAGGGGCACGGAGGACATCGAGGGGCACGGGGAGACAATCGAGGGGGCACGGAGACATCGAGGGGCACGGGGAGACATCGGGGGCACGGAGACATCGAGGGCACGGAGACATCGAGGGCACGGAGACATCGAGGGGCACGGGGAGACATCGAGGGGCACGGGGAGAATCGAGGGGCACGGAGGACATAGAGAAAGGGCACGGAGACATCGAGGGGCACGGGACATCGAGGGACGGGGAGACATCGAGGGGCACGGAGCACGAGGGGCAAGGAGAAATCGAGGGGCACGGAGACAGCGAGGGGCAACGGGGAGACATCGAGGGGCCCGTATACATCGGAGGGGCACGGAGGACATCGAGGGGCACGGAGAATCGGGGAGACTTCAGTTGGAAGAAGAGCAGAGGGATCCCGGGACAGCGTATCTCCCGACAAGTAGCAGATGTGCAGAACATCTGAATCTCCTATTCTTTCACTGTTGTTTTCACTTAAATGATCCGGTGGTCACTGTTTTATTCTATTCTTCACTGTTCTTCACAGCTTTAACTGTGTCGGGAGATTCATATACCGCGAACAGTGTGAAGAATAGATTGAAGATGTTTGGCATACTCTGCTAACTTATCAGAAGACATTCTTTTTCAATTAATTAACACATTTTTTCCCGAACCATGTCCCTTTGAAAAATGCTCGAGTCTCCCCATTGACTACAATGGGGCTCGTTATTCGAGACGAGCATGAGCATCTGGCAAAGTTCGTCTCGAATAACGAGCACTCGAGCATTTTGTGCTCGCTCACTCTAGTTAGCATACATTAATGCAGTATGGCCCTAACTAGTCCATCCACTGGAAGCCGCACATCTAAATATTTTCTAAAATGTGCAGCAGTGCCTTGCTCTTCCCACCCCCAATATTCATATAAACTGTGCAGTGAGAGTGTCCATCCATCCCCCCCAATATGGATTCTGTGCGTGACCATCTGTCTCCCCCCTATAAAATTATAATCTGTGCCAGTGCCTACCAATACCTGCCCCAATACAGGCAGTCTGCGGTTTAAGTAAAGCAAGATAGGGTCCATAGGTTTGTTCTAAGTTGAATTTTGTATGTAAGTGGAAACTGCTATTTATAATTGTAGATCCAGACAAAAAACATTTTTGCCCCCGTAACCATTAGTTATTTTGTTTTCCGTAAGGGACCAAGGATCATAATAAAGTCATTACAGACACCTGACAGCTGATCAATGCAGTCTGGGACTATAAGTAAAAAACCAGAGCACTTCACAGAGGCAAAGGGGGCAGAGGGGGGCCGTCTTTAACAGGGTCGTCTGTGTTAAATTAGGTTGTCCTAAGAAGGACAGCCTGTCTACTAATAAGTGCATCCGTCCCAACCCCTCCCCCGCAATATACTCATAATCTGTACGTGCCATCTGTCCAATCCCACCCCCCCCCCAGCAATATACTCATAATCTGTACATTGCGGCATCTGTCCCAACCCCCCCCCCAGCAAATTATACTAAAATCGGTACAGTCCCATCTCCATTCCCCCCAAAATATACTCATAATCTGTGCCCAGTTGCCCATCCGTCCCAATCCCCCTCGCAATATACTCATTATATGTACAGTTGCCATCCATCCCAAGCCCCCCTCCCCCCGCAGTTAGTGAACTTCATAATCTGTACGGTGCACATGAGGACAATCCCCCCCAACCCTGCCATTATTACACTCATAAGCTGTACAATGCCATCCATCCCAAACCCCCCCCCCACAATATACTCATAATCTGTACACTGCCCATCCGTCCCAAATACCCCTCCCCGCAATATAATCATTAATCTGTACAGTGCCCATCCATCCCACCCCCCCCCCACCGCAATATACTCATAATCTGTATGGTGCACACCCATCTTAATCCCCCCCCCCGCAATATACTCATGATCTGTACAGTGCCCATCCATCCCAAACCCCCCCTGCAATATAATCATAATCTGTACAGTGCCCATCCGTCCCAATCCCCCCTCCCCCCGCAATATACTCATATCTGTACAGGTGCATCTGTCCCAATCCCCCCCACGATATACTCATAATCTGTACAGTGCGCATTCCATCCCAATCCCCCCCAAATATACTACAATCTGTGCAGTGCCCATCCGTCCCAAATCACCCTGAATATATCATATCTGTACAGTTGCCCCATCCGTCCAATTTTTTCCCCCCCCCCCGCAAAATACTCAGAATCTGTGCAGTCCCCATCCATCCCAATCCCCCATAGCCAATATACTCATAGGGGGTCATTAATAAGGGCCCCAGATTCGGTTTTCGCAAAGTGTTACCGAGATTTCCGATTTGCGCGATTTCCCATTGAATTGCCCCGGGATTTGGCGCACGCGATCGGAAGAGTGGCGCATCGCGCTGCATGCACGGACGGAAATCGGAGGGCATGGGCCGAACGAAAACCCGACGGATTAGGAAAAAACTCGCATTGAAAGAAAAAATCTGTTGTGGAGCTTGCCACTTACTCATCAGCCCGGATCGGTTGAAACTCCAGTGCGGTTCCGATTGCTTTTCAGCGCAGCAGAGATGGCGGAGGAACTGCCTTAATAAATCCCGGCCGGACCAGAACCAGCGAAGAGAACGCGCCGCTGGAATCGCGAAGTAATCGGTAAGTAAATCTGCCCCATAATCTGTGCACTGCCAGTGCCCATAAGACCCAAAACACACACATTATACTCATCTGTGCCTATCCAGCTCTGATACCCCCTCCCCCTCAAAGCAGTAAGCACCTCACAATTCATTTTATAAGTATTGGTGGTACTGTGGCAGTATTTATTCATGTTGGACACCCCCTGCAGCTGCTCGAGTACAAGTTGCTTTGCGCTTGTAAAAAAATAAATAATAAAGTAAACCTACCTAGCTACCACTGGCAAAAGGTCCCACTCCGCTTCTTCAGGCCGCTCCCAAGCACTCGGCGCACAGCACAGCCGTAGGATGACATCTGTGCGTGCCAGCGCGGGACTGCTTCACACTCCGCACGCTGCTGAGCAGCCTGCGCAATGATGTCAGCAGCGTGTGAAGCAGCCGGCCTTGGGGAAGTGACGTCTAGTCACAGTGTTCAGTGTACTGTTTACACTTGTCGGTCCAGCACGATCAGTGGCCGCGTAGCACCAGCGCTGCACTGCCTGCTGGTGCGGTGCCTCACCTGCGGTCGGCCCGGCTGGCCTCAGACTGCCCTCAGACCGGCCCCAGATCGGCCCCGGACCTGATGGCCCACCGGTGAACGACCCCAGTGGGTTGAATAGCCTGGATCGCTCCTTCACTAAGGCTGTTTATTCACTGTGTGGAGGGGTAGTATTCCTCAATGTATGGATGGGTAGTGTTCCTCACTATATGGCGGTAGTGTTCCTCACTGTATGGCGATAGGGATACCAAATTTTTATGGGTTTTATAATGTTTTCATGCAGTTACAAAAATTAAAACCTCTTATCCCCAAAAAAATATTTTATTTTGCCATCTTCTGGCGCTAATAACTTTTTTATATGTACGGAGCTGTGGGCAGTGTAATTTTTTGTGACTTTTGATGATGTTTTAATTGCTATCATTTTAAAGACTCTACGACCTTTTGACCACTTTTTATAGAATTTTTAATATTTTTTAAAATGGCAAAAAAGTACCATTTTCGACTTTGGCCGCTAATTTCCATTACAGGTTAAACGCAGTGAAAAACTGTTATTATATTTTGATAGATCGGGCATTTTCGGCACGGTGACCGCTAACTTGTTTATGATTTTTACTGTTTATTTGTTTTTATATCAGTTCTAGTGAAAGGGGGATGAATTTTTAGTTTTTTTATTATAATTTTTTTTTTCACTTTTTGTATTTTTACTATTTTTCAGAATCCCTAGGTTATTTTAACTGATCGATCCTATCATGTACTGCCATTACAGTATGGCAGTATATGGGGATTTCCCTCCTTATTCACTACAATGTCCCAATCGCACATTGTAATGAAGGGGTTAAACAGAGGAAGCCTCAGGTCTTTGGAAGACCCAGGGCTGTCATGGCAACGAATCACCACTCCCTGTTGACGTCACGGGGAGCTACGATATTAGGCAAGATGGCGACGCCCATACACCGCCATCTTTTTGAAGCCGCCAGCAGCTTTTCTGGCAGAATTGTGCGGGTGTTACCAGCAATATGCAACAAAGACTTACCAGCTATGGAGAGGGCTCAGCCCGTGAGCTCTCTCCATGAACCCATACCCGGCATGTGACGTACCCTTACGTCACATGCTGTGATTCGTTATGATTCAATTCAGTTCAAATGGAATTTTCACAGAAAATTTGGCGAACCAGGTCAAATTGAATTGAGATAAATTCGGTCATCTCTAGACTACAGTATAAATCAATGCAATGTTAGCACAGTCTTACATCGCTTTCACATAGTTTACAAAAATGTGGTGTAAACAATGCATTGACATTATGTAGGGGCAGATTTACTTACCTGGTCCATTCGCGATCCAGCGGCGCGTTCTCTGCAGTGGATTCAGGTCCGGCCGGAGGGGGGATTTTTAGTTAGTTCCTCGCCGCCACAGGGGCGCTGCTGCACTGTGAAGTCCGCCGAGGCCCGCCGAAATGCACTGAAGTTCACCGACCTATACCTGGTGAAGGTAAGCGCGAGTCCCGCGACAATTTTTTTAAAAACATGTCACGGTTTTTCCGAATCCGTCGGGTTTTTGCTCTGCACGCGATGTGGCCGACATCTTTGACACAGATTAGAGAGATGATGAATTATATAATAGGAAAAAAAATGAGGGTTGAACAGTGTATGATATTGAATATAAAATATTAGATATAAAGCACACTTCCATGCTTGCTTTGATACAAGGTTTGGAAGAGGATTAAAAAATACATTAGGGTTCAAGGGGTATTTCGGATTTTTACCAGATGGGGATTAAATAAATGGGCTTGGCCCCATCACCAGGTATTGGAATAGGGGAATCTAAGATCTTATGAAGAATGTGGCGATTTCCATCTCAGTATGAGCAACAGTTTTTTTTTATGCTCAGCTGCCAGGGGTAACGCATGTGTGTCCGTCAAAGGAGAGGAGGATTTTAAGGACAGTCCATCCAGTAGAGTCATATTGGTACTCCACAGGTAGATAAAGAGCTATGAACGTCCATGGTTTATATACCTATGACGTCAGGATTTATGAGACCAACAAAAAAAGACATGTAGTATCCTCCTGCAAGGAATGTTTGGAAACATGAGAAACGAGGAGGAGTGGCAGAACTCATATTTTATTGATCAAAAACAATCACTAAAAATATGTCCATAACATTGTACTCAATCTATTATAGTCATTAGAGTACATTATAAAGATATGAAAAATGTCCGATAGGTGATTTGCTGGATGCGGACTTGATTCATATGCTTGGAGGTGCCCCAAAATTCCAGTGCTACTGGAGGGAGGTAGAGAAAACCTGCAACTGCATTTGATTCTAATATCGTTTAAGTGTACAGGGTTGTTGTATTTTTAAGGTACAAGAATTGGGTATAGGGGGAACGACGTAAAAAAATATTATCTGTATACTGAACAGTTTCTTTAACAGCAAGGAATAATTCTCTTCACTGGAAAGTAGTGGAAACCACCTAAGATGATGAATGGGAAGACCAGGTTTGACCTTATGTTGTCATGCAACGGCAAGGATGCACTAGAAAAAGGTTGCACAGCAGAAAGGGTTTGGGAAGTGTGGTTAAACAGGATGCATTACACTCACCGGCCACTCTATTAGACAAAACAAACAGCCTAAGTATACCGGGTTAACCCCTCTTTTGACCTTCATAACATGCTCAATTCTTCGTGGCCACATAGATTCAACAGGTGCTGGAAGATTCCTCAGAGATTGTTGTCCCTATTGACATGATGGCATCCCACGTTGCCGCAGATTTGTCGGCTGCACATCATGATGCGAATCTCCCGTTCCACCACATCCCAAGATGCTTATGGGATTGAATGGGTGCTGTGGAGGCCCTTTGGTACAGGGAACTCATTGTCATGTTCAAGAACCAGTCTGAGATGATTCCAGTCTTTATGACATGGCCGCATTATCCTGCTGAAAGTAGCCATCAGATGTTGGTACTAATTGCTGTCATAAAGGGATGGACATGGTCAGCACAATTACACTCAGTGTAGGCTGTGCATTGCACGATGCTCAATTGGTACCAGTGTGCCCAAGAGTGCCTAGCAAATATTCCCCACACCATGAACACCACCACCACCAGCCGAGACTTTGATACAAGGCAGGATGGAATCCCATGCTGTCATCTGTTGTTGAAGCCAAATCTGCCCTACCATCTGAAATGTCGGCAGCAGAAATTGAGACTCTCAATCAGGCAACGTTTTCTTTCCATCTTTTTATGTCCATATCGATGAGCTTGTGCAAATTGTAGCCTCAGTTTCCTGTTTTTATTAC
Source organism: Engystomops pustulosus (assembly GCA_019512145.1). Classification (NCBI taxonomy): domain Eukaryota; kingdom Metazoa; phylum Chordata; class Amphibia; order Anura; family Leptodactylidae; genus Engystomops; species Engystomops pustulosus. The sequence continues at coordinate 132,185,095 of CM033645.1, forward strand.
TGAAAGGAGTGGCACCCGGTGTGGTCGTCTGCTGCTGTAGCCCAATTGACCTCAAGTTCGACGTACTGGTGCGCGTTCAGAGATTGCTTCTTCTGCCTACTTGGTTTTGTAAACTAGAGATGAAGCGACATACTCGTTCGAGCCTTATCGTACTCGATACTCTCGCGCTTGCCGCTCGAGAAAAGTGCATCTCCGCGCCTGCTTTTGGCGGCCAGAACAGAGCCAATCCAAGCCAGGAGACCTGCACTCCACCCGCATGACGTGGTACCTTCACGTCGATTGCAGTGTTGGCTGGCTGATCAGGTGACCCTGGAATAGACTAGCCCCTGCCCGCGCTGCTCGTGATCATTCTCTGTCTGGATGGCGCTAGGAGAGAGCTACGTGATGGTCAGGGAAACGTTAGGGGTGGTTTTCTTACTAATCTGTTTATTCTGTCGGGATTCCTAGCCAAATAATCCATTACACCTTCTTCTTATGGCCTACACAGCTAATCGTTTATTTTACTATTTTTGTTTTTATGGTTTCCCTTATTTCTGGGCTTGCGCCCATTAGTAGTGCAGCTAGTACCAACTATAGACGTGAAGTGGTGAATTTGCATGGAGACTTGCTACCGTGTGTTTAGCTCTAGTGACACACATATTCACCTCACACCGCAAGTGGGGACAATTTATTAGGGTTTGATTTATTGAGATTATGGCAGAGTCTGATGATTTATTTTTTTACGTGATTTCTTTTTAATAACTCCAAAGTCATCTGGCAAAGCAGCTGTGCTTTCAGTGTGGGCTAGGAAAAAATGCCATAGGAAAGCCCAACGGACTTATGTAGCTACAATAGCGTTTATTTTCCTTTGTTTTTTGGTTTGCTTGTGGCTCGGGCTTACTGCCATTAGTATGGCAGCTAGATACCCATGATTGTGAGTAATTTTTGCAGGGAGACTTGCGAACGTTGTGTTTAGCTCTAGTGACACAACAATCCCACCTCAACAACGCTAAGGGACAAATTTAATTTAGAGTGTGATTTGAATTAGGTAGAGTCTGCTGATTTATTTTTTTTTTACATTTATTTCGTTTTGTATATCTCAATGTCATCAGCAACAGCACAAAATCCAGTTGGGCTGGCAGTGTAGGTTAGAACTAGCATAGCCAATACGGATAGCATCGTTTTGTTAAAAAAAAAATAATAATATTTGGAAAATGTTTAAAACCCAGGGCTGAGGGTAAGATGGACGAGGGAGCGTGTGAACTTGGGACGTCCAAATCACTGCAGGGGGTCAGAGTGTGGTCCCTGTGCGGGGTGAGACACCCACCTGCTGATGAGGGAGCAGGGAACGCCACAGAGCTACACCTCCCAGGTTCATTCATGTCTCAAGTTTACTGGACTCAGGTAGAGCACTTTTGAGGCCAGAACAGTGCGAAGAGTTGATGTCGTGGATTGCTGGACAATGCTTCTTAGCCATTTGTCCACCAGGTCAGTCTTCCCACGCAGTCCACGCCATGTCACCGAAAATCAGCTCACTCCAGCTCCTCCATCACCTCCACCTCTTCCCCACATTTGCCCCCCTCCCGCAAACATTTGGCATTTGAAAAAACCGCATACCTGAGAACTGTTTTGTGGACCCTTCCCACGTCACCAAACCACTTGTCCGTTCTGCTGAGCTATTTTCCCGATGCCCGAGTTTTCCACCGGTCCGCAGTCTGGGTGATGATGACATGACGTAGTTGGAGAAGTGTTGTAAAGAGCGGTGTCGGACGATGAGGAGACACGGTGTATGTGAAATGGGTGAAGTTGTTGTCATGGCAGGAAGTCCGAGGGGGGGAGCATACGGAGGGATCGGAGGAGGATGATGGAGGACACAGCACCCAACTGGTGATAGGCCGGGGAAACACACGGCTTCTGGAACAGTAGGCAAAGTCCTATAGCAGAACAGGTGGGAAGAGGCAGTGGTGGGGCCAGACAGAGAGGCAGGGCAGAGCTTGGTGCATCACCGCCAGAATTGTTCCCATTAGTCAAGGCTCCCATGGCGAGGGCTAGATTTCATTCAGAATTCTGGGAGGCTCTTTAAAGAAAACACCGGATGACCGACGGACTGTGGTGTGCAACCTGTGCCAAACCAGGGATCACAGGGGTTCCCACCACTATGCTATAATAAATACCACCAGGTATGCGTCAGGCTGATGAATGCTAAAAACACCCACCCACTCAATGGCACCAAGCCCGTCACCTCCGGCCGGGCCACCACTGCTCTTCTCCGGGTCCATCTGCTAGTTCAGCCCCCCTGCCTCAGGACCCTGGCCCACAACACCTCCCTGCGAAAAAAAAACCCCATCTCGCCTCCACGATCCTCCACAGCATCCACCGCGTCAAGCTCTCCATACCCCCAGACGCTGGGTGTGCAAAAGGATGTATAGTGCAACCACACCAGCACCGTCCAGCCCTCACCAACGTCCACATCTCACCAATGTTACCTGGAGATGTTTTGCCCTATATAGTGTAGAGACAGAGGCCTTTTCGAACCTCATGAGGCGGCGACTGCCCCTCGGTATTCGGTACCCCAGCAGCACTACTTTCCGATGTGCCGTCCACAGCCCTGCACACATCCGTGTCAGAGAACATAATCCGTGCCCTGCCAACGCCGGTTCTGGACAAGGTCCACCTGACCACGGACATGTGGACGAGTGCTGGCCAGGCAGGGCCCCTTATATCGATGAGGCACATTGGGAAAAACTTGGTGGGAGGCTGGGAACCGAGTATGGACCCTGGGCGGTGGTCATATACTGCCGGATGAAGGATAGCGGGGCCCCACCTCGGTCCTGGTCTCAAAGGCCTACTATGGCCTCCTCCCCCCCCTACCTCCACCTCCTCCCTGAATGACCATCCGTGGGCATGGCGCCATCAGTTCGGTAGCTCTAGGCACATCAGCAGTGCCGTCGCTAAGCGACGCAGCGTGTCAAACTGCTTTAGCCTAGGCGATAATTTCACAACGCCCTAGAGCTATTACAGGGAATCACGGCGAGACACTCTGTGGCTGGACACCGCTGACTTGAGCCAGGCAATGGCTGTGTGTGACAACCCGTAAACCTGGTGGCGGCTCTAGCAACTCGCCCAGTTGTGTAAATCTCATATATCAAGCGTTTCCTCAAGACATAACCCCACTCTGCTCTGATTTGCTCATGAAGGTGCCGCATCTGTGTTGCATTTTCAGGCAGTTCAATGCACAGATGTGGCCACTCTCAGGGCAGCGCAGCGCCGCCTCCAACTGCCCGCTCACGACTGTTTGTGACGGTGCCACGTGTGGAATTCAACATTAACCATGTTTTCCAGTAGTTTAACCAGCAGCGCAGAGCGATTGTGACTGCCAGATGTCAAATTCCATCCGTAACTGGGTAGTCAGGTCAGTCAGGCTTCTCAGTCTACGGGTGGACGTGGATTGTCTTATATCTGTCGGTGGTGAGTAACTTTGAGGAGTCAAACACAGATGGTCAGTGGCGATGCCGCAATCCATCAGCCTCCCCATCCCGCTGTCTTGGGCCTGTTGAAAAAACTCCTGGTCAGCATGAAGTTCGGGAAGCTTTGCCGCTCGTCACAAGAGACAGGGAAGAGAAGATTCCCTTGTTGATAGCCAAAGCACCCTAGTCTGTTCTTCGTCAGCGCCATCATCGTAGGAGGTGGAAGGGAGGATGAGGAGGAAAGAGGAGGAGAATGTTGGCGGAGACGAAGAGGGGACCATTTGTTCAGTCCTTCACTGTTCAGCGTGTATGGGCAGAAGAAGGTGATTGGAGGAGTTGGGAGGAGGAAGGAAAGTGACATTTTAGGCCAGTGAGGGGAGTGAATTCTTGCAACGTTGGGCTCTGGTCGCAGTATGGCAATTTTCATGCTAGGCTTGCCTACCGGACCCTCGCGTTTCAGAGAATTTATTCCAGACTGATTACTGGTTTATTCACTTCCTGGTACCCACGGTACAACAAAATCTTTCCACTTCATCCCGTGAGAGGAAGGAGTGTGAGAAGGCATGAATACCAGCCAGGCCCTGGTGCCAAGCAGAAAACAAGTATTCCCTTCTGACAGCGCTGCGGCAGAGGGCTACTTCTGTGGGACAAGTTAGCGAGGAGAGTAGGCGAGCAGGCAGCTTGTCCAGCACTTGCAGGGGTACGCTTTACAAGGCCTTGCCAGTTTTTATGTCACCCACAAGAGCACTGTCACTGTACCCAGTCTCGCAGAGTAGGGCTTATTTTACAGAAAGATGGTGCGGGAGTCGTAGCTGGAACCACAATTATCGTCCTAAATGATCACTAGCTCCCTACATAACTACTCGGTTTCAAAGATGGAAATTGTGGCACGAATGGCGCTGTACGCCTTGGAGGTCTTGCCTGCCCTGCCGCTAGTGTGTTTTCAGTGCAGCTGGTGGCTCAATCACCGATAAGCGTACACCCCTGTCGACTGACAGCCCGACAGGCTGACGCTTATTAAGATGAATAAAGCTGGATTTCTTCGGATTTTCATTCTCCACCGAGGTGAAGAAAGCTGAACCTGAATAATGTATGCACTCCTCCTCCTCATTGTCCTCCTTCTCCTCCTCTGTACTAAGCCAGAGGAAACTCTATGTATAGTACTCTATGTATTTAAGTTTATCGGAGGACCACCCTACCTGCTCCTCTGGTTTGAAAACTTTTTGGACTGCCACATACAGGCACTCACTTTATTAATTTTATAGGAGGACCACCTACCTGCTCCTCATGTGTTTGTAAAACTTTTTTGGACTGCCAACAGATACAGGCACTCAATTTTATTAATTTTTCTGGAGGACCACCTACCTGCTCCTGAGTTTGAAAACTTTTTGGGACTGCCACATACAGGCACTCATTTATTTAATTTTTCTGGAGGACCACCTACCTGCTCCTCTGGTTTGAAAACTTTTTTGGACTGCACATACAGGCACTTCAATTTAGTTTAATTTTCTGGAGGACCACCACCGGCTCCTCTGGTTTGAAAACTTTTTTGGACTGCCCACACAGGCACTCATGTATTAATTTTTCTGGGGACCCGACGCTCCTCATGGTTTGAAAATTTTTGGCGGCACAATACAGGCACTCAATTTATTTTTCTGAGACCACCTACCTGCCCTCTCTATGGTTTGAAAACTTGTTTGGACTGCCACATACAGGCACATGCAATTAAATTGTCTCCATAGTCAGCCTCCACACATCGTCTTTTTAGCTGCTCTCACACGACTTGTCTCATATGCTAATCCACACGGTCATCCCATAGCTGCCTCCAAAAGTCGTCCATATAGCTGCCTCCAAAACTGAGTCTCCTTATCAAACGAACTGTATCAGGCAGAATTTTTGGTTGTTTTCATGGCTTCCCACATCAAACTTGTTAACTTTGTTGCCACCCTGCTGTGGTAATCCACAAAATAAATAGGGCAAACTTTTATCATTTACCGATATTATTTCAGCGTTCTTGCGGCATAGGTTTACATTCCCCAACCCGCGCCATAACCCAAACTTATAAGAACACTACTACACTTGATTTATACAAAAAGGTTCTTAGAGAAGTGCTGTTTGGGGAGTAGCTGAGAGACAGGGGTTGGATAGGCGAAAGCTACGCCTGGCAGCGAGCGCCAGACCATGCCCAAGATCACAACTAACATAGTTTGCTAACTGCAGCACCTTTAATCTACTACTAGTCACTGCCCTCCATACATCTGTCGCCGCCTGAGTGGAGACCTGAAGTTGCAATCATAGCAACGCAATATGGATGCCCCATAACTGTCGCTCTTAATCATGGAACCATTTCCGAGAAAACAATTAAAAATAGAACCACTATGCTATTCCACTATCCTAGGTGAAATATTCAAACGACCCGGCTTGCTTTGAAAATTATAATTTTTTTCAAAGTAAACGCTCTAGCCCCCAGGCCCATTTGGGTGGGGAGAGCCGAGAGACAGGGGCTTGACAGCGAAAAAGCTCGACCTGTCAGTGGACCGCCAGCTCCATCCCAAGATTAGGCAGCCTAACGAGGCATCCATGCAGGCTGTGCGTGCCTGCTGTTGTCCTGTCCATTCTGCAGCCACGATCCGCCACAGCGCCACCAATGTCTCCATGCGCAACTTTCAACTCTCTATACCCCAGACGCTGGAGCACGGAGAGAGGCGTGCACACATCATTCCCTTATCAACGAGCTGTGTAGGCAATTTTCAGGTGTTTTCACCAGATACGCATAGTGGAACTCGGCCCATCTGTCACCGCCATGCTGGAGACCTGAAGTTGCAATAATGCAGCGCAATATGCAATGCCCATCTGTCGCCTTAATCAGTACAAGTCGTCTCCATGGCTTGCCGTCCACATGTCGTCCCCTTATCAAAGAGCTGATGCAGGCTCATGTTTCGGTGTGGGGAAACTTGGTCACTATGTCGCCACACCATGCTGTGTTATCGACTAAATATACAGTCAACCTTTTGTTCACATAGGAAATCATTTCAGCTCTTCCTGCTCACCTCCTTGGTTCTCTCTGCACATTAGTTTGAGTCCATTGAGGGTATGTCGCCATGACACTCTCTAGCCATGCCGTGCTGGATGCCTCTGCAGGGCTGTCCCCTATAGTGGTCACAGTCAATATTGCATGTTTAAGATGCTAATCTAGCCTCATTCGGTCACTCTTGGGCATGGCCATGTACTGTTGCCCATAATTTTGGCATAATGTACGATTAAGCAGCCTCAGAGGCATCCATGCATGCTGCCCTGGCTGTTTCCTCGTCCTTTCCCGCAGGGTTTCAATCCTTATATTGAGGGGTTCCCATGTGTTTGGCAAAGATTCCCTGTGCGAGCCATGGTCCCCTTGAAAAATGCCGAGTCTCCATTGACTTTCAATGGGGCTCGTTATCGAGACGAGCACTCGACATCGGGAAAAGTTCGTCTGAATAACGAGTACCCGAGCATTTGTAGTGCTCGCTCATCTTCTAGTTGTAACGGGTGGCGATTTGAGTCACTGTTGCCTTTCTAAGTCTCGAACCAGTCTGCCCATTCTCCTCTGACCTCTGGCATCAATAAGGCATTTACGCCCACAGAACTGCCGGCTCAACTGGATGTTTTTCTCTTTTTCGGACCATTCTGTCTGTAAACCCTAGAGATGGTTTGTGCTGTGAAAAATCCCAGTAGATCAGCAGTTTTCTGAAAATACTCCAGACAAGCCCTTCTGGCACCAACAACCATGCCACGTTCAAAGGCAACTCAATCACCTTTCTTCCCCAGTACATGATGCCGGTTGAACTGCAGAGATTGTGACTTGACCATGTCTACATGCCTAAATGCACTGAGTGTTACGAGCAGTTGGAACACGTGTAAATATAAAGGTGGCCGGTGAGTGTAGAACAATAAGGATATTGGTCCCTGGCAATATGGAAATCTGATCTGTCTAGTCACTGAAGTCAACCGCGGGGAGAGGGGTTGTGGAGGGAGGAGAGGGTAGGTTATATATATTTAATAAATTTTAAAAAAAGAAAAATTTGCATGTGAATTGAACTTTACAAGCTTATTTTTTAATGTGATGATATCTGTTTGTTATGTTTCATTTATGTGATTTTTGCTGATCTGAGAATTACAACACTGTAACTGGTTGTTTGTATAAATAAAGTAAGAAAAAAAAAACCATTGGGCTGTGTGACATCACAGAGCCTGCCGGTCGCTGATTTTCTTACAGGTCTGCAGATGTCATTGAGGGTGTTCCTTTCTCCTTCCCAGAGTTCTCTGCCCCATGCAAAACGTTGTGCTCGCGCCACATTAGCTAAAAAAAAGGGGAAAAAAATTATTCCCACGAATCAGCATAAACTTCGGAAGCGTTGTGACGAAATTACACTTGTTTGAATCAATTCGCCCATCTCTAATTATCACATACCTCTGTATTTACAGCCCAAAGGTCGTTTAAACATTCCACCAACTCATCGGGCTGGTATATTTTTCTGGCTTTAGTGAGTTGTGTTAAAAACTCGGCAGTTTTTGGACTTGCAAAATGACATGAATACGTTCCGTCCTTTGTTAATGATACAACGAATTTGAGGAGCTAAATAATTTGCAGATAGATATGGAGAAGATGCAGGGACTTCTGAATGAATAAGACCCTTTTCCCTTTAAAAATAATATAAATAACACCATGTTCATACATGACATGTTAATACTTATATACACAAGTTTTACAATCTTACATAAGATTTATAACATTATCTACACATATACTGCTTGTGCACCCATTTATGCAAGTCATAAAGACATTTTATACATTTATAAATACATGGGGACATTACTACCCGGTCCATTCGCATTCCAGCGGAGGCTTCTTGACGAGACGTTCGAGTCATTCCGGCGATTCATTGGGTCCTGACGCCCGATGTCCACACAGGTGTCGCTGGCTGCGGCCGGAATCCGCCGAGTTCATCGTCTTCATCGTGGTGCATGTGAGTATGGCCGCTGACAACCAATTTTTTTTTAAAGGCGGCGGTTTTTTCCGAGTCCGTCGGGTTATCCTCTGGCATGCACGCGAATTTCCGTCGCGTGCATGCCAGCGCCGGCGATGCGCCACAAACCGATCGCTAGTGACGCCAAAATCCGGGGCAATTCAGGGAAAATCGGCGCAAATCGGAAATATCGCGGTAACACGCCAGGGAAAAACGAATGAATCGGGACCTTAGTAAATGACCCCCAATATGTACCCATCATAAAACACACTACTATCTATACACATACACCTAACACAATGCATAAAGTCATTAATATACTTATTTCACATATAGATATACACCACCATACATCACATAGTATCCATACATCAGTTTACCAGTGTATACGCTGACCCGGACCTATTAGCCACAGGCCCTAATTTTCCCACAAAAAACTGGGAAACCCTATTGACTACGTATAAGTCAAGGTGGGACATGCATTTTGTCACAAGCCCAGTACATAGCTAGATCATCTGCCCCCCCTAGTAGACAGCCATTCAGCCATGCCTCCTCACCAATACCACCTCTTGCCCAGGTACATAGCTAGCCCCCTGCCAAGTATATAGAAAGAGCCCTGCCCAAGTATATAACCAGCCTCTGCCCTCAGTATAAAGCCAGCTCAACATTCCCCCAGGACATAGCCAGCCCCCTGCCCCTATAGAAAGCCTCCCCTACCCCATAAATAGCCAGTCACCATTCCCCTAATATAACCAGCCCCCTGCCCCTGTAATAGCCATCCCCATTCGTAAAAAAAGTCAGCTTTCCTATGCCTGCTGCAGGTCATTCTCTTCTTACGGTCTGACAGCGGCAGGTCTGTGTGACGCACAGAGAATGAGTGTGTGGCGGCTGGACCATCATCGTATGTTGTCGTTGCCAGCATGCTGAACCTACTGCTATGGAAAAGTATGAATATTGTACCTTTTTCTATAAATCAATATACCAAGCAATATAAAAGAATTTTTTCAAGTATAACATCCTTGATGTAGGAAATCTTCGAGAAGCTGGATTGTGGTTTTTTAAAACCTGTCGTAGATCCAGCTGTTCAGTATAGATATGGATCCATTGCAATTTGCTTAAGAAGGGGGGCTGATGCGTGATCCACATGTACATGGGATCTATGTGAATTTCTAGGGAAAAAGTATGGAACATCATTCAACTTATCATGTTTTTTGACCTAATTAAAATTTTAATTCTTCGAATTTGTAATGTGTATGGTGTGGAACTAGTTTAAAGTTGGCAATAACGGCATATTTGACAATAATGCGTCAAATGCTAATAGACAAAAAGATTGAGTTGTTGAGGGAGGGGGACTGGCTGGGGCAGGAGAAGGAACCTATCTGAGGTCAGGGGATTAACTGGGGAACAGGGGGAACTAGCTAAGGCAGGGGGGACTAGTTGGGGGCAAGGGGGACTAGTGTGGGGGCAAGGTGGACTCGCTGAGATCAGGGGGAATGTCACTTGAGGACAGGCGGCTTGCTAAGGGCAGGGAGGAACTAGCGAAGGCACGGGGACTAGCTAGGAGGCAGTGAGCACAGGTGAGGGCAGGGGGAAGCTGCGGGCAGGAGGGATAACTGGGGACAGGGAACTAGACCTAAGGCAGGGGAGCAGCTAGGGGAAGGAAGGGGACTAGCTGGAGGATAGGGGGCTAAGCCTGAAAGGCAAGGGGGGACAAGCTAGGGAGGGGGTACATAGCTGGGTACCAGGGGGGAACAAACTGAGGGTTAGGGGTACCGGCTGGGAATAGGGGGGATAGCGGAGGCAGGGGGGCTATCTGGTGGCAGTGAGGGACTAGGGGACTAGACTTGTGTGCGGAGGGGAACTAGACCTAGAGACGAAGGGAACTAGCCGGGAGAAAGTAAACATATGGTGCAATGAATCCCACCCCACCAAGGATAGAGCATCAGATTGCTATCATAACCACGAGTCTCCTTAAGGTACCCATAGCTGTCATAGTAGAACCTGAACTAGACTCTGGAGGCATGGTTGAATTCGATGCAGTATATCACAACATATGAACATACTGAAAAACCCCTCCTAAAATTCAAAAACACCATTGGATGCTGAAAAAGGTTTAAAGAGTTAAAAAATCATTAAAAAGTTTATATCACCCTCCTTCCCTGTTTTTTTTGTACAGTAAAATAAAATATTCTGTAATTAATTGTAAAACATGAATAACAACCTAATTAGGTACTGAAAGATAAGGTGGTTGTGTTCATGTTAGGACTGTTCAGTGAAAACTGTCAAAATAAGCCAATACAGCTTTAAAGCCAGTACCTTTTAAGAGGTTCTTATGTGTCTTCTTGTTATCTTATAAAATATCAATTAAAAGAGTTTAAAGACAAAAACAAAGGACCACAAGAAAATGGTGCAAATTATTTTTTTTTGTCAATCTGAAGGCATTTAAATTCATTTTTAGCTCACAGATTTTGAATTTTCCCCTTTTTCAGAGCTAAAGAAACTCAATGACACAACTGTGCCATTAAAAATATTTTGTTTTTACTTATAGATGCTGACTTATTAGCATTTTTATTTTTTATTTTTCATATTCAGAAGCTCTTTTAATTAGAATAAAGTTAAGACTTTTATATGTTTTTTTTTGACACTTATGATTGAAAAGTTAGGAAAGTGTTGTATTCGTGCAATTCACTGTTATTAATGAGGAATATAAGTAGGTTCTCTTAAGATAATGGTGTTACATGCATATGTGGAGAATAATAGTTTGTATATAAATTCCCCACTAACAAATTGCATGAAATGATACTACAACACAACTAAGAACATAAATCTTATTAAAAGCAATTCTAAATCTGAATGTAAAAACGATTCAAAATTAATGTTATGAAAATAATAGAAAAGACTAAATAACATTTTAAGTATATATATAAAAATAATTACAGTAGAGTTCCCGAAATGATGTAACTTGGCTATTAAACGTAAGCTAGCACAATTGTTTAGTCTTTCTTAATGATAAAAGTGATTATTTTGCTTTTTCATTGCTTAATTAACTGATGTTCTTAAATTAAGCTAATTATGACTGTAAAATAATAAATAGAAAGCTGAAATTATATTTTAAATCAATTCTGCTTTCTGTCATGTAACAGAAATAATTTTGGAAGAGATTTTAAATGCAGCATTATTCTTTTCTAACCTGGTTATATATGCTGCATTTGCTTTTTGTATCTCAAGGTCTGCTTTTATATCTCAATCTGTGGGAAAGGCCAACATGAAGATAAAGCCTATTGTTCTGTTACTGACCCTCGTAGAACCTCTCCATCTATCCTGTAGCCTCTCATAATGCATTCTTTTTTAGTCTGATTCAAACAGATTGGCTCTTGTTGGGGCAGTTATGAATTGCTTTTCCCCTTAGTCAGTGGAAAAAGGAACACTGATGTATTGTATTTATTATCTTTTTTTTCAAAGTTAATACATCTCATCTAAACGAGAAAAAATATATAGTGGTTACTATGTAATAGTAATCTGACTGAAATACCAATTCACACATGCAAGGTATAACGGAAACATTCGTTTAGAACATAATGTCTTTTTAACATTGATCATATACGTAATTTGCTTACTTTATTTTCTTAATCATCAAAAAGTATCGAACCAGTACGCAGACGGTTCTCTACCCTTTGTAATTCGTGAGTCACTTTGAAATTAGATCAATGGTATACGAACCACAGTATCTCGCTTCAATAATTGGAGAGCTTCCATCCCAGATTTAATTCACATTTGATGCTAAAAAGAAGGAATAGAGTTTCCCATTGATTTTCATTCACAAGAAGGATCAGGGGGACTAGAGGTATTTACCAGCAGCCCAACACTTATCCCTTTAAAGAGGAAAATTATATTTATTTATGCAACATATATATTATTAAGCCAGGACCCAAACTGCAAAGTTGCAGTCTGTATAAATTGGAAGGTTGAGCACCCCACAGACCAACATACGTACCGCTGCCTTGATTGACTGCCATACCAGCTTGCAACACACAGACATTTCCTTGTAGGCATGCCTTGTAGGAGGTTGCTGCTCGTTATATAGGCTCAGTCAGTTGGCAGAGACTTATCAAACTCAGTCAGCAATTGCCTTTTGAGGGCATCTTAGATACTGAGAATAGGCTCAGGTAATAAGTACAGGTGGAAATCTAAAATATTACCCTTTTAGGCACGGGAGAAGATAACTAACATGAACCTATTATACAGGCAATACTTGGAAGGATTAGACAGGAAGTATGAACATAACCAATTATCCAGAAGATCTTGAAAGCCTGTCCCTCTATTGTATTCAGCTCATAATAAAGTAAACAGTTGTTCCTATCAAGTTGTATAACCCCAGTACTACCTCAATTGAAAAGGTTGCTCTGCAGCAAATAGTATCCAGTAATACCTTGATTCTAAAGCTGCTCGGTCATTGAATCAGCTTCCAGATAATACCTTCCTGTAAGTTTTGCTCTTGTCAGTGATATGTATCAAGTAATACCTTGATCATAACGTGACTGTTATTAGTGAGAGTTATACTGCACAAATACACCTCTCTTTGTGTGCTGATGGTGACGGAGCTGGTGTTGCAGTGAAAGAACGGTTCTTTCTCTGACCCTACATCTTTCCTTGGTGAAGTAGGACAGTGTGATGCTGTGTTGTACCTGGTAGGCAGGCCCATAGGCCACACAAAGGTTTTGAGGCAGTGATCAATTAATAAACAAAAAACTAAACACAGAGAAGTTGAAAATATAGCTACACACTTCCCTTTTGTACGACAAATTCATATTTAAAGATTCAAGGTCATCAGAACATTAATTGATTACCAGCCACATAACACAAATAAAATATATAATGACAACCACGGCTGGTGGCCGACTAAACAAATTCCATTGAATCATGGAGGCCATGGAGCCCCTCAGGTTCATTGCATTATTTGTTTAAAACCTTTTTTTCATAAAAGTAGGTCCCCTAAGAAGCTAAGAGAAGAGCAGACTGTCAGAGAGGAACAACTAACAAACCAAGCATATAAGTGTACTGGTTACAATTTTTCAACCTGGGGGTAAGAAGTCCTTTAACCCCTACGGGACTCAGCCTATGTTTGGCCTAAGGGAAGCAGCGCCCCATTTTTCAAATCTGACATGTGTCAGTTTATAGGGTATAAAATTGAACACTTCAATATCTATGTGATTTTAGATGTTTTTGTTGTGAACATATTGACATCATGGTGTGGGTGTTTGTCTGCAAATATGTATTGTAGTTTTTGTAAAAAAAAAATTTGGCAAAAATGTTGAAAAATTTGTACAATTTTCAATTTTGAAATTTTTTGCTTGTCAGATAAATAAGTTTTACTTCACAAACAAGTTTTATATCCAACATTACCATACTCTAATTATGTTTTCATCATTTTGACATGATTATTTTACTTTTTAGATTGAGAAGGCTAAAAATATCAAACAAAGACGAATTTTCCAAAATAAGAGAAAATTCCAAACACCAAGTTTTTTTGGGACCAGTCCATATCTAAAGTAAAAGTGTTTTTTAAAGCCTATATATTAGAAAACCCTATAATTCACCCCATTTATAACTGCAAAACCTCTTCAACACTCAAAACAGGTATAAGGAGAGTCTAAACCTTTAAGCATCTCACAGGAAATTCAATAAAAAGATGGTAAGTTAAGCAACTTATAACTTTTTTTTTCTATAACAGGTTTAATTCAGTTCAATAAATTTAATGTACAAAGAGTAGAAAAGGAGTAAATGCAATCCTAAATTATGTTATGTGATTCTCCTGGTAAGAAAAATAAATCCCACATGTAGATGTGACACTGGTTTTTTTGGGAGCATGGCAGGAACACAAAGCAGGAGGCCATTGGGGCCTTTTGGAAAAGCAGCATTTTATGACAAAAGCATTCAGGTAGTTCATGTGCGTTTGTAGATCCCCTGAGGTTGTCAGAAACAGCTTTAGAAAACCCTGACAAAATGACCCATTTTGGAAACGACAACCCCCAAGGGAATATATCAAGGGGAAAGGAAGGTTTTGCAGACCCTACAGGTGTTTCACAGAAATTTATTAACATAGGGACCTGTGAAAATGAAAATTTAACAATTTTTTCAAGAAAATCTCATTTTAAGCCACCCAAAATGTCATTTTTAAAAGCAGTTTTGAGTGTAAGAAAAGCACCCGCAAATTTTTGGTCCACACATGTCTCTTCTGAATACGGCAATACCCCATATTGGTTGTTAAAATAGCTTGTAGGGGTTATATGGCAGGAGGTGAAGAGAACAAGGCTTTGGGTGAGAACAGATTTTGATGAAATCATTTTCATGCCCTTGTCATTTATCGAAATAGCTACTGAGGTACTGTATCAGTTGATAAAACCCCCAAAAAAGTGACCACCCCATTCTTGAAATAAACCTCTCAAGGAAATATCAAAGAGTAAAGTGGAAATTTTACCCTACAGGTTTTTTTTTACAGTATTATGACATAAGACTGTGAAAATGAAATTTTAATTGTTTTTCAAGAAAATCTAATTGTTGTTAGCCCCAGACCCAATGTCATTATTAAAGTCAGTTGAGGGTATGGAAGCACCCAAAAATTTTTTCACACAATTTCTTATGATACGCAATACCCCATATGTGGTTATAAAAAGCCTGTAGGGGTATAGGCAAGGAGTAGAGAAAGAGAACCAGGCTTTTGGAGAACAATTTTTGATGAATAATTTTCATGCCCTTGTCATGTCGAATAGCTCCTGACGGTACTGTACAGTGATACAACCCCCAACAAGTGACCCCATTCTTGAAACTAACAAAACACAACCCCTCAAGGAATAGATCACGAGTGTAAAGTGGACATTTTTACCTACAGGTGTTTTTTACAGTATTAATGAACATAAGACTGTAAAGAAAATTAAATTTTTTTCAAAATCTATTTTAGCACCCAAATGTCATTTTTAAAAGCGTCTTGAGGTAGAAAAGCCACCCCAAAGTTTGGCACACAATTCTTTTCCTTCTGATACGACAATCCCCATATGTGGTTGTAAAAATCTGTAGGTGGTATAGGCAGGAGTTGGAAGAGAACACAGGCTTTTGGAACAATTTTGATGAAATCATTTTTCATGCCCCATGTCATGTTCGAATAGCTCCTGAGGTACTGTAACACTGTATAAACCCGCCAAAAAGTGAACCCCTTTTTGAAACTACACCCCTCAAGGATATATCAAGGGGGAGTAATTACTGGTTTGACTCTACAGGTCAAAGTTTTACAGTTTCATTACATATGACTGTGGAAATGAAGAATTAGAATTTGTCAAGCAATGTCATTTTAGCGCCTGAAATTCCATTTTTACAAGGGTAAAAGTGTTGGTGAATGTAGCTAATGTCATTTTTAAAAGGTAGAGTAACAGCACCCTGAATATGCCACACAATTTGGCAATACTCCAAATGTTGTTTGTAATACTTTTTTTGTGAAATAAGCAAGGGTCGATTGAGGGAATGCTATTTTTGAAGTTTAGTTTTGGCTGAAATTCTCGGGGGTCACGTATTTTTGCACAGTACCCAAAAGGCTACATAGTGGAAAGAGCCCCATGTGATCCCTTTTTGAAATGATAAAATAGTCACTTATGTAGAATTACGTGAAAAGCCAAAGTAAATTTTAGTTTTCATTTTTCCACAAATGTTTCATTTATAAGACACTTTTCACACACTGACCTGAGCAAAAAATGAAACAATATACTTGTTAATATTTATCAGGACGTATCTTATGTGAGGCAATCGGATTTGTAATTTTGCAGCACTGGCATTGGCAGATAAACGTGCATGATAACATCATTAGGTATTTTAGGGGTTATATGATGTTTTAGTTGTGTTATAAAATAAAAAAAAATGGGCAAATATCGAGAATGGCACTGCTGGGATTTTTCCAAATCGCTCCAGGGCTGTGTGTGGAGTACGCTAAGCAAATCCTTCATACAAAGCCAGGGTTTGGAAGGACATGTGTCACATTGGTATTAATGGTATCCTTGCGGGATAACGCATTCTTGGCACACAGACGGCATCTTTTTTGGGGAGTTTACTTTTTCTCTGTGGTGGCACCACAGATGGAAAATGTTGGCCATGGTACTATTCAGGGAACATTTTAGAGAGGGCAGAGGCTTTCCCTTCCCCTTCACCCAGAGTGATTTGATGACATTCTCCTGGTACTCTAAGTTGTACTCGGTGGCCGGCCTTTCTGAAGGAAAGGAGTTGTACATGCCATTCTACAAGGTGGATTGCTAGTTTTTTTGTACCAGATTCTGTGTTTTTTCTAGTCACGGTGTAGGGCTTCAAATTGGTTATTATAATCAACCTCCCCGATAAATTTTATTAACATCTGTATACATACAGGCTTCTGGATTGGTAGTGGAAGTGCCACGCTGGGTGACAGGGGTCAGCTTGCGTCAGGATTGTTTTGTCACATGCATCACCTCTTTTTTTATCTTTAAATTTAAGAAAGCACAGCCCTCATTTTGCACTGCTTGCTTTGCCAGCTCTCGCTTTGACTTAACAAAGGTTTGTGGTAAGGGGTTATAGATTTTTTTCGCACTGGCCCACAGGCCATTGTACTTTTGTCCATGAGCATTTAAACAGGGGAACGTTTAATACAATTGTCGGGTATAACGTGGTAACACCCTGATTAAGTAGTGGAATATAAGGTCCCACCCAATTTTTCCATTTGCGCCAATGTGTGGGGACATTCTGGGGCTGTATGGTCCTGTCATACACACAGAATGAAAATGTGTATCCTGTCTCTGGCTCACACAACAATTTATATCATTTTATTCCGTACTGTCTCGCTTATTAGGCAGATACTATCGGAATTAACTCTCCTCTTGAAGCAATTAGGGACTATCTACTGAGATTTCCTTTGAGGGGTTGTAGACAGCTGAAAATTTTTCTTCTAAAATTGTTAGAGGGGCGTATTTTAAAAAATCGGTCATAGTTGGCGTCATCCTGGGGGATTGGCATAAGGAATTTCCGCAAAATGAAGACATTTTTGTATAGCTGGGAACGGGGGCCTGGACATTATGTGTGTGATACAGCAGGCCAAAAGTACAGAACTTCCGTGGACCAATAGGATCTTATTAGGCTTTTTTGTAAGGCCATATTTAAAAACAATGGCCCCATACTTTAACATTTTCCCCAAGTTTGTAGGGTGCCACTTAACGTTTGGCATAAAAAGAAGATGGAATTTGCCAGTATAAACTCTTGCCCCCATATTTGTTGTTTGTTCACATTAATTGGAGGACCACATGTGTCTGTAAAAAATTATTTGAAAAAAAAACGAGGGCAGGAGAGCCCTTTCAGTATGACCTTAATCCCTGTCTAACTGCGTAAATGCAGTATTTGGGGGTTGTTTGTAACTCTTCGGGTGCCCAATCTAAATCCTCAGCAGAACCTGGCATAAATCTTTTTTTTTTTTTTTTAACACTAATGTTGACTAACTATGGACTGAAGGGACGGAAGACAAACTGACAATGGACAGTACGGTGACTGACACTAATGAACAAACAAACTTTTTAAAAAAAAAATTTTTTTTGTTTTTTTTACACTTACAACACTGACTAACCCACTTAACCACTGACAAGACTGTACGTAACATAACATAATACAGCTAAATGACAATGACTATTCACTGTCAGTAAACAGAGATAGATAATCTACCTAAAGTGCCACTAATTAAACTAAACGCGACAAAAAATTGAGGCGCACTGACACTAAGTAATCTAACGCAAACGAATTGACGATGACACACTAAACTAAACACAAGCTACCTAATAAAACTTTTTTTTTAGATTTTGAAAAAAAACAAGAAGAAGAACTCTCCCTTATGAATGGGGGGAGGGGTCAGTGCTGGAGGACCACAAGAGGGGCGGCGATCAGGGTTGATGGGGTGATTTTCACTTTGTGAGGGCAGACACTTCTCTGACAGGCTCTGATCTCTTCAAATTCTCTCAACCAACTAGAAGATAGAGCCTGTCAGCCGCCTGTGTACCTGCTTCACTGTGATTGGTGGTGGATCAGATCAACCCCACCAATCACAGTTGATAGCCAGCCAATGGACCACCTATGTGGTCCTCGCAGGTCCAACAGTCTGGGGCCAAGATCTCGGTGCCTGTCCGCATGCTATGGAGACAGCGTCCTAGGGCACCGGCATCTGCATGTAACAGCATGTAGACCTGGTACGACACCGGCCTGTCACAGCGATCGTCGGCAATGGGCCCACAGCAGCGGTCCATGCCTGGGGACATGGGGCGATGCAGGCTGTCCGATGACCAGTCTTCTCCTTCCTTCCCGGACACTGTCTGTACAGACAGTGAGACTGGGGGACCGTCCGATGCACGGCCTTCGATGTGTGACAAGCCGGTTTGAATAGAACCCCGGCTGTCACAGCGATCGTGGACAATGGGCCCAATAGGAGAGTCCATTGTTGGCAAGACTAGAGGTTAGCTAACGTCCCAGCTGACCTCCCAAGTCCCGGGCACTGTGTTGTATTACAGTGCGCTCGGGGAGAGGGACGTTATGAGTGCGTCCTGGTGTTCTAGTGAAGCTCTCACCAGGAGTACTAAATATCTAGTGCCCTTAGGGGTTAAGATAAATCAGGACTATAGATTCCTCAAGTCCTGATTTTTTTTTTATTTTTTTTTATTGAGTATAAAAAGATATCACATTGATACATTGTCATATTGCGGCATTTTACAATCTTTAACAAACATACATGTTGTCCAAATGTTATCTTTCTTACAAACCTTATAAACAAGAAACATCGAGTCGATTACATCAATCCGTCTGACTGTTTTGTTTGTAAAACAGGCTAATCATAGCAGCAGCAGCAGCAACAGGAGCCCGCAGAGTAACAGAATGATATAGTGTGAAGGTGGCATCAGTAGCAGCAGTGATAGCAGGAGGAGCCCACAGAGTGCACAATGATTATGTGTGTTGGTGCATCAGAAGCAGCAGGAGCCCGCAGAGTGGCACAATGATATAGTGTGAAGGTGGCATCAGAAGCAGCAAGAGCGGCAGAGTGTAACAATGATATAGTGTGCTGGTGGCATCAGAAGCAGCAGCAGGAGCCCGCAGAGTGGCACAATGATATAGTGTGAAGGTGGCATCAGAAGCAGCAAGAGCGGCAACAGGAGCCGCAGAGTGACCAGAATGATATAGTGTGAAGGTGGGTGGCATCATAGCAGCAGCAGGCAGGAGGAGAGCCACAGAGTGGAACATGATATAGGTGTTGGTGGCATCAGAAGCAGCAGCAGGAGCCCGCAGAGTGGCACAATGATATAGTGTGAAGGTGGCATCCAGTAGCAGCAGCAGTCAGGAGGAGCCACAGAGTGGCACAATGATATAGGTGTTGGTGGCATCAGAAGCAGCAGGAGCCCGCAAGGCTGCACAATGATATAGTGT
The DNA here is from genome assembly GCA_019512145.1 of Engystomops pustulosus. NCBI lineage: Eukaryota > Metazoa > Chordata > Amphibia > Anura > Leptodactylidae > Engystomops > Engystomops pustulosus. The sequence continues at coordinate 132,205,010 of CM033645.1, forward strand.
GAAGGTGGCATCAGAAGCAGCAAGAGCCCGCAGAGTGGAACAATGATATAGTGTGCTGGTGGCATCAGAAGCAGTAGCAGGAGCCCGCAGAGTGGCACAATGATATAGTGTGAAGGTGGCATCAGAAGCAGCAAGAGCGGCAGAGTGCAGAAGAATGATATATTGTGATGGAGGCATCAGTAGCAGCAGCAGCAGCAGCAACAGGAGCCCGCGAGTGACAGAATGATATAGTGTGAAGGTGGCATCAGTAGCAGAGGAGCAGCAGGCAGGAGCCCACAGAGTGCACAATGATATAGTGGTTGGTGGCATTCAGAAGCAGAGGAGTCCAGCAGAGTGGCCAATGATATATTGAAGGGCTGGCATCCACAGCAAGAGCCCGCAGAGGGTGAACAATGATATAGTGGTGCTGTGCATCAGAAGCAGTAGCAGAGCCCGCAGAGGTGGCACAATGATATAGTGTGAAGGTGGCAATCTAGTTCCTGGGGGAAAATGTGGCTGGCTATTATATAAATTGCGGGGGCAGAGGCTGGTTTATATACTTGGGCAGGCTCTTTCTATTAACTTGAGGCAGGGGGGTCTAGCCTAGGCTAGTGTACCTGGGTGGCAAGAGGCCTTGGTTATTATGGTTGAGGGCAGGGGCTGGTGGGCTGTAATAGGGGGGAAGCATGGGAGATTGACTTAAGCTATGTACTGGCTGTGACAAACTGCATGTACCAACCCTTGATTAATACGGGAGTCCAATAGGGTTTCCCAGGTTTTTTGTTGGTCAAATTAGGGCCTTGGCTAATTATTCGGGTCAGCGTGTTCTAACACTGGTATAAACTGTATGGATGTGTATATATGCGTTATGTATGTGTGTATATCCTTATATGTGTGAAATAATTAATATAATATACTGTATGCATGCGTAGGTGTACTGTGTTATATCCCATATAGTTGTATGTTTCTAGTATGGGTACATATTGGGGGTCATTTACTTAAGGTTCCCGACTTTCACGTTTTTTTCCCGGGCGTGGTTACCCGAATATTTTCCGATTTGCTGCCGATTTTTCCTAATTTGCCCGGGATTTTTGGCGCACGCTGATCGGTTGTGGCGCCAGTTCGGCGGATGGCATGCAAGGCGACGGAAATTCGGCGTTGCATGCCAGAGGGGGAATAAAACCCGACGGAGTCGGAAAAACGGCCGCATTTAAAAAAAAAAATTGGTTTTTGCACGGGCCCCATTACTCACATGCACACGTTTGCAGGACGTGTGAACTCGGCGGATTCCGGCGCGCCGCGACACCTGGTGGAACATCGGGCGCAGGACCCTCATTGAATCGCGGAAGGAACTCGGGGAAACGCTCGTCCGAGAAAGGCCGCCGCTGGAATGGGGAATTGGACCGTGGTAAAGTTATGTCCCCATTGTATTTTTATAAATGTATATAAATGTTCTTTATGGCGTGCATAAATGGGTGCACAAAGCAGATATGTGTAGAAAAATGTTTATAAATCTATATGTACAGAGTGTAAAACTTGTGTATATAAGTATTTAATGCCATGTATGGAACAATGTGTTTGTACGTATATTATTTTTAAAGGGGGAAAAAAAGGGGTCTTATTCTAGTTCAGAAGTCCCTGCATCCTCATATCTACTCTCAAATTATTTAGCCTCCTCAAAACACTCAGTTGTATCATTAACAAAGGACGGGACCCGTCCTTCATACATTTTGGCAAAAGTCCAAAAAAAAAATTGCAGAGTTTTTAAACACAACTCACTAAAGCCAGAAAAAAAAAAAAATATACCAGCCCGATTGATGGTGGTGCATGGAATAATGTGTAACGACTTCTTTGGGCTGTTTAAATTACAAGGTCTGTTCTTAATTAGAGATGGCGCGAATTGATTTCAAACAAGTGTAATTCGTTCACAAAGCCCGAAAAAATGTTATGATGAATTCGTGGAGGAAATTAATTTTTTTTTTTTTTTCCCTCTTTTTTTAGCTAAAGGGGCGGGGAGCAAAACGTTTGCATGGGGCGCAGAGAACTCGGGAAGGAGAGAAAAACAGAAAAGGAAACAACTCAATGACATTGCAGAACCTTGTAAGAAAATCAGGCGGGACCGGGCAGGCTTTATCGTGAATGTCACACAGCCCCCCCAATTTTGTTTTTTTTTACTTATTTCTAACAAAACAACAGTTTACAGTGTTGTTAATTCTCAGATCAGCAAACAACATCACATAAATTGAAACATAAAACAAAACAGATATCATCACATTAAAAAAAAAGATAAGCTGGTAAAGTTCAATTCACATGCAATTTTACTTTTTTTAAAAATTAATAAAATATCTATAACCTACCCTTCTCTCCCCTCCACACCTCTCCCACGGACGGTTGACTTCAGTGACTAGACAGATCAGATATTCATATGCCAGGGACCCCATATCCTTAGTTGCTTTTACACTCCCCGGTCCACTTTATTAGGTACACGTGTCCAACTGCTCGTTAAACCACCTTCCAGTGCCTTTAGGCATGTAGAATGGTCAAGAACAATTTTCTCCTGGCAGTCAAAACCGAGCATCAGCTATGGGACAAGAAAAGAAAGGTGATGATTTGAGTGGCCTTTTTGAACGTGGCCATGGGTTAGATGTTGGTGCCAGGACGTCGTGGGCTTGTCCTGGTATTTCAGAAAACTGCTGGATCTACTGGGGGATTTTCAAGCACAACCATCTCTCGGGTTTACCAGAGAATGGTCGAAAGACAAAAAGAGAGGAAAAAACATCCACCGTGAGCGGCAGGGTCTGTGGGCGGTAAATGGGCCTATTGATGCAGAGGGTCAGCGGAGAATGGGCAGACTGGTTCGAGCTGAGATATTAGAAAAAGGCAACAAGTTGACGCTCAAATCGCCACCCGTTAAAAACTAGAGATGAGCGTCTGGAGCACTTAAAAATTGCTCGGGTAACTCGTTCTTCGACGACGAACTTTTACGATGCTCGGGAGTTGCTCGTTCTCGAATCACGGAGCCCCATTGGAAGTTCAATGGGAGACTCGAGCATTTTTCAAGGGGGACCACGGCTCTGCCAGGGAAGCTTGGCCCCCTACAACACCATGGGAAACCTCACCACCAAGGGCTGGCCCCCACTGCGGCACTGGAAACACGGGAAACAAGCAGGGGTCAGCATGGCCATGGATGCCTCTGCGGCTGCTTTAATCGTAACCATTTATGCCAAAATTATGGGCAAACAGGAATGGCCCCTGGACAGAGTTGACCCGAAGCGAATGAGGGGCTAATCGGCTTCTAAAAACATGCAATAAATTGACGTGACAATATAAGGGGGGACAGCTGCCAGAGGCAGCGGCCAGCAGCGGGCAGCTGGAGAGTGTCATTGGCGACATACCCTAAATGGGACCCTCAAAACAATGGGTGGCAGAAGGGAGCGGACCCCAGGGCGGTGGGAGCACCCCCAGGGGGGGGGGGGCCCCAGCCCTTCAGAGCTGGAAATGATTTCCTATGTGGACCCAAGGTTGACTGTATATTTAGTCGATAACACAGCAGTGGTGGCGGGGAACCCCCATCAATAGGGACCAATTTCCACCCGAAAAGGAAAAAAGAAAAAAAAGCAAAAATGGAAAGCCCTGACCACAGCTTCTTTTGATAAGGGGACGGGGGAAATTTTGTGGGAAGGCAGTGCAGGAGTCGATTTACAGATTAAGAGCGGACAGTAATGGGGCATTCATTGCGGCTGCTATGAATTGGCAAAAACTTTCGGTCTCCAGCAGGCGGTTTGGACAGATGGGGCCGAGTTTCCACTATTGTATCTGGTTTGAAAACACGCTGAAAAATTCTGTGCCTGAACACAGGCTCGTTTGTTTTTGATAAGGGGAAAATGATGTGCTGCATTAGCCTCTCGTGCTCCAGCGTTCGTTTTCTGGGGTATAGGAGAGTTGAAAGTTGCGCCGCATCATGGAGATATTGGTGGACGCTTCCCTTTGTGTGAGGACGTGGCGGCAGACAGAATGGACCCAGAAAAATGGACAGGAGGAAAAAACAGCAGGGCAGCCTGCTATTGGATGCCTCTGAGGGCTGCCTAAATTTTGGGATGGCAAGGGCTGGCGGTTCCACTGGACAGGCGAGCTTTTCGCTGTCCAAGGCCCCTGTCTCCGGGCTCCTCCCCACCCAAAACTGGGGCCTGGGGGGCTAGGAAGCGTTTCCTTTGAAAAAATTATAATTTTCAAAAGCAAGCCGGGGTAGTTTGAATATTAACCCCTAGGAAAATTAGTGGAATAGGCATAGTGGTTCTATTTAATTGTTCTTCTCGGGAACATTGGTTTCCATATAAGAGCGACACTAGTATGGGGGGGATCCATTATTGCGCTGCTATGATTTGCAACCTTTGGTCTCCAGATGGCGGCGGACAGATGTATGGAGGGCAGGAACTAAGTAGTAGATTTTTAAAAGGTGCTGCAGTTATTATTTTTTTTTAAAACTAATGGTTAGTTGGATTCTTGGGATTGGAGGCTGGCGCTCCGGCTGCCAGGCAGCTTTCGGCCTATCCCATACCCCTGTTTCTCTCAGCTACTTCCCCCAAACAGCCCTCTAAGAACCTTTGTATAAGAATCAAGTGTAGTAGTTGTCTTAATAGTTGGGTTATGGCGGTGTGAGGGGGCCATTAGGGGGACTGTCAAAACAGTATGGCCGCGGAAGGCTGTTTGTTTGAAAATAATCTGGTTATAACTGGCTTTCACCGGTTAGCCCAGTTTCTTTTGTGGCTCCACAGGCAGTGGGGTGTGGCCACCAAAAGTTAACAAGTTTGATGTGGAGGAAGCCATTGAAAAAACACCAAAAACTTCTGCCTGATAACGTCGTTTGATTTATTTTTGATCAGGGCGAACCATGTTTTGGAGGCACGAGCTATATGGACGACTTTTGGGCGGCCAAGCTATGGCAGTAAGACTGCGGGGCTGGCCGTTGTGGCGGTAGCCATGGCCGCGCCCCCCCCTTTTTTTTTCTTTTTGTGGCGGCCCGCTCCACACAAGACCGATGTGTGGAGGGCTGGCTCTTGGAGAACAACTTTATTTTGCCTCAGTGCCTGTATTGTGGCCAGGTTCCCAAACCCGTTTCCACGCCCGCAGGCGGCGGTCGGTGGGTCCTCAGCCCCTCCACATCGCTGCGTGCCTGTTCTGTGGCCGTCCACACAACGTTTTCACCCAGAGGAGCCGGTAGGAGTCCTCCAGCAGCACCATTAAATACATTGAGTGCCTGTATTGGGCAGCGTCAACCAACAAGTTTTCCAAACCCGAGGAAGCCGGTCGTGGGTCTCCAGACACATTTAAATTAAACTTGGAGTTGGGGCCCCCCCTGTTATTGTGGCGTCCAAAACAAAGTTTTCCCCCACACCAGAGCGAGCAGGGGTAGGTGGGTCCTCCCCCGGAAAGAACAATTCATACATTGCGGTGCCTGTATGTGGCAGTCCAAAAAAAGTTTTCAAACCAGAGGAGAGGTAGTGGTCGCTCCAGAAAAATGAAAAGAAAATGAGGCTGTATGTGGCCGGTCCAAAAAACAGGTTTCAAAACCAGAGGAAAGCAGGTAGGGGTCCTTCCAGAAAAATTAAATAAAATTGAGTGCCTGTATGTGGCAGTCCAAAAAGTTTTCAAAGCCAGGAGGAAGGGGCAAGAGAGGCAGGGGTTCGGTGGTCCTCCAGATAAAAATAAATACATAGAGTTCTACTATACATAGCGTTTCCTCTGCTTTAGTTGTACCAAAAGAGGAGGAGGAAGGGGGAGGACAAATCCCCCCCCCTCCTGGAGGAGGAGTGGGCGGGGGGGGGGGCCCAATACATTATTCAGGTTAGCTTCTTCCACCTGGTGGGAGAATGAAAAATCCGAAGGAAAGGAAATCCGAAAATCCAGGCTTTATCATTTAATAAAGAAAGCGTTAAGCCTGTCGGCGCTGTCAGTTCGACAGGGGGGTACGGCTTCTCGGGAATGATGCCACCAGCTGGCACTGAAAACACACTAACAACTAGGGCCAGGGCAGGCGAAGAACCTCCAAGGCGTACCGCGGCAGTTCGTGCCACCATGCCAGCGTGAAAAAACCAGTAGTTGTAGGGAGCTATGTAGATCACTTTAGGACCAATTAATTGTGGTCAGCTACGTACTGCCCTCAAACCATCTTTTCTGTAAAAAAGCTCAGCCCTACTGCCCGAGGACGGGTACAGGTGACAGTTGTCTTGCTGGTGGTGATATTAAAAACTGGCAAAAGGCCTTGTCAAGGTACCCTGCCAGTGCTGGAACAAAGCTGCCTGCTCGCATACTCTCCCTCGCTACTTGTCCCACAGAAGTATACCTCTGCCGCTTAGCGCTTGTCCAGAAGGGGCAATTACTGTTCTGCTTGTGCACCCGGGGCTTGATGGTATTCATGCATTTTCTCCACACTCCTTTCCTCTCCAGGGATGAGAAGGTGGAAAGGTTTTGCTTGTGTACCGTGGGTCCAGGAAAAGTGACTACCCCAGTTAATCAGCTGGGAATAATTCTCTGAAACGGCGGAGGGCACGGGGGATAGGCAGCCTAGCATGAAATCTGCCATATGCGCCCAGGAGGTCCCAACGTGCAAGGAATTCACTCCCCCTCATGGGTAACTGTCCCATTTCTCCTCCTCAACTCCCTCAAAAACTCACTGTCTTCTGCCCATACACCGCTCTGAACTAGGTTGGAAGGATGAACAAATGGTAACCTCTTCTGTCTCGCCAAACATTCTCCTCCTCTTCCTCCTCATACTCTTCCAACCTCATCTCGTATGCGGCTTGAGAGAAAAAACAGACCTAAGGGGTGGTTTGGCTATCAACAGGGAAACTTCTTCCCCTGTCTCTTGTGACTGGACGCGCAAAAAAGCTTCCGGAACTTCATGTGACCAGAGGTTTTTCAACAGGGCCCAAAAGCAGCGGGATGGTGAGGGCTGATGATGGCGCGCCCATCGCCAACTGACCATCTGTGTTGACCTCCTCCAAACGTACTCAGCACCTGACAGATATCCAGGGAATCCAAAACGTCCACCCCCGTAGACGTGAGAAAGTGCTGACCTCGGGACTAACCAGTTCTGATGGAAAGTGTTGGACATCTGGGGCAGTTCTACAAATCGCTCTGCGCTTGCTGGTTGTAAAAAACTCTGGGAAAAAAACTTGGTTAATGTTGAATTTCCACCACGTGGGCCACGGTCGCACAAAAACAGTAGGTGGACGGGCCCCAGTTTGGATGGGCGGCGGGCTCGCTGCACCTGAGAGTGGCAGGCATCTTGTGATGAACTTCTGAAAATGCAAAACAGATGCGGCGCACCCTTCATGAGGCAAATCAGACACGATGGGGTATGTCTTGAGGAACCGCTGTTGAAACTATGAGTATTAACACATGTGGGCCGAGTTGCAGAGCCGGCACCAAGGTTACGGCCGTTGTTTCAAGCAACAGCCTTGCTGGCTTCAAGTTCAGGCTGCGTTGCCAGCACAGAGATCAGTCTGACGCCGTTGATTCCTGTTCATTAGCTCTTAGGGCTGGTATGGGTGTGCCAATTATCGCCTAGGCTAAAGCAGTTTGGAGGGCAACTGCTGCTGTCGCTTTAGCGACGGCACGGAAACAATGTGCCTAGAGCTACCGATGATGGCGGCCATGCCCACGGATGGTCATTAAGAGGGAGAAGGTGGAGGGGGGTGGGAGGGAGGACTAGTAGGCCTTGAGACCAGGGACCGAGGTAGGCCCGCAAAATCCTCGCATCGGCAAGTATATGGACCGCCCCCAGGCGTCAATACTCGTTCCCAGCCTCACCAAGGTTATCCCAATGTGCCGTTCAGCGATTAGTATAGTGGCCCGCCTGGCCAAGCACACCGTCCACCTGGTCCGTGGTCAGGTGGACCTTTGTGTCAAGAAACGGCGGTTGGTCAGGGGGGGTGGGGGGGGGCACGGGATTGATGTTCTCTGATGACAACGGCTTGGGCAGGGCTTGGGGACGGCCACATCGGCGAAAAAAAAGTGTGGAGTGGGGGAACCCGAATACCGAAGGGGCAGTCGCCGCCATGAGAGGTTTCGAAAAGGGCCTCTGGCTCACCAGCCTATTAGGGCAACATCTCCCAAGGCTCTGCAGGTTTGGTGGATGGTGACGGTTGAGGGGCTTGGAACGTGTGGGTGGGTTTGCAACTATACATCCTTTTGCCCCAGCGTCTGGGGTATGGAGGGAGCTGACGTGGTGGATGGCTGTGGAGGCTCGGTGGAGGCGAATGACTGGGTTTTCGCACGGGAGGTTGTTTTGGGGCCAGGGTCCTGGGCAGGGGGCTGACTAGCAGAATGGACCCAGGAGAAAAGGAGGGAAGCAAGTGAGCAGTGGTGTGTTTGGGCCCGGCCGTAAGGTGAACGGGCTGGTGCATTTGAGGGGGGGTTTCGGCATTTCATATGCCTGCGCATTAACTGGTGGTTGTATTAGCTAGTAGGGTGGAACCCATGCTGATCCTGGGTTTGGCCAAGGTTGAAAACCACAGTCCGTCGGTCATCCCGGTCGGTGTTTCTTTTAACGAGCCTCCGGAATTCTGAAAATCTAGGCCTCGCCATGGGAGCTGACTATGGGAAACATGTTGGCGCTGATGCACCAGCTCTGCCCTGCCTCTCTGTCTGGGCCCCACCACTGCTCTTCAAAACCCTGTTCTGCTATAGGACCTTGCCTCTGTTCTCAGAAGCACTGTGTTCACCCGGCCTATCAAAACCCAGGCTTGGGTTTGTCACCTCATTTTCATTCCTCCGAGTCCACTTTCAGTCTGCTCCCCCCGGACTGCCTGGCCCATGACAACAACTTTCCACCACTGTCTGACAAAAACCGTTGTCTTCCTCATCGTCCGAACAACCTCTTGACACAATTCTTCCACTACGTCAATGGTTCATTCTCATCACCCACAGACTGCGACCGGTGGAAAAACTGGGGGCATCGGAAAAAAAATAGCTCAGCAAGCAACCGGAAAGTGGTGTGTGGGACTGTGGAAGGGTCCAACAAAACGGATTTTCCTCAGAGTATGGCCGGTTCAAATGAAATAAGCTTTGACTGGGAGGGGGGCAGGGAAACTGGGGGGAAAGGGGAGTTGAGGGTGGAGGAGCTGGGAGGATGTGATGATTTCGGTGACACCTGGGGTGGACTGCGTGGGACAAAGATGGAAACTGGTGGGGTACAAAAATGGCTAGGGAAGGGCATGTCCGCAATCCACGACCCCCACATAAACTCTTCGCACTGTTTTCTGGCCTCAAAGAGTGGCTCTACCATGAGTCCCAGTACTTGAGTAATGAGAAACCTAGGGAAGTGTAGCTCTTGGCGTTCCCCTGCTCCCTCCTCAGCGCAGGGGTGTCTCAACCCGGCCCCAGGGGACCCACAAGGCCTCTTCGGACCGGCCGTCGTGGAGCCCACGTCCCCGCCCCTTCGTTCCTCTACCATAGCCCTCGGGTTTCTTCCACATTTTTCCCCTCCCCCCCAAAATTATTCTTAATTTTTTTTTTTTTCCCCCACCCGCTGCGTTTCCTCTTGCTCTGGCTCGTTTTTCTAACCTACCCTGCCGCCCACCACCCACCCTGGCTTTGTGCTGGCCCCTGCTGGCATTGGTTATACACAGCACTCACATGTCAACCCAAAAAAAAATAAATCAGCCGCACTCTCATACTCCAATCCCCCCCCCCTCTAATAATAAAATTGTCCCCCTTCGGTTGGGTGGTTTGAGGTGATATGTGTGTCACTAAGCGCAAACCCCCACCGGGTCGCAAGTCTCCCTGCAAAAATGACTCCCCATATGGTAACTAGCGGCCCACTCCTCTGGCAGTAAGGCCCAGCCCCAAAGCCACCCCCAACCAACGGAAAATCTAACCACGCTATTGGTCGGGCCTCCCTCCCAGCCGGTTGGGGTCCTCCTATGGTTCTTTTCCTACCGGCCTCCCGGCCCGCACCCTGCTTTTTGGGCCCGAAGATGCCTTTGAGTTCTCCCAGCCCTCTCAAACGTATAAAAACCAATACATCCAGCCCGCCTCTGGCCTCTTCCCAAATATCAAACCCCTCATTCACATGTCCCCCCTTCCGGTGTTTGAGGTGGATATGGTGTCCACTAAAGAAGCTAAAACACCACGGTAGCACGTCTTCCTGCCAATACTCACCAATTATGGTACTAGCTGCCATACTAATTGGCAAGCAAGACCCAGCCACAGGCAAAACCAAAAAAAAGTAAAATTAAACACGTTTATTGTAGCCCTAAGAAGGGCGTTGGGTTCTTGTGAACCATCCTGGCCTAACCACTATTCTAATGAAACTACCCCTACCGCTATTACCCGGACCATCAGTAGCTATCTCCCCTAGCGGCATCCAGACAGAGGGAGAATGATCCGAGGGCAAGGCGGGCAGGGGGCTAGTCTATTCCAGGGGTCCAACCTGATCAGGGCAGCCCACCACTGGCTATCGACGTGTAAAGGGCTACACGTCATTGCTGGGTGGAGTGCAGGGTAGTCTCCGGGCTGTGATTGGCTCTGTTTCATGGGCCGCCAAAAGTCGGCGGAGATGCCATTTTCTCGAGCGGCGAAAGTATCGAAGTATATTCGAGTACGGCTTAATGCTCGAACGGAGTATGCTTCGCCATCTCTAGTTAACAACCAATTAGGCAGAAAGAGCATCTCGAACGGCACAGCTACGTCGAACTTTGAGGCAGAGATGGGCTTAACAGGGCAGGGAGAAGACCACACCGGGTGCCCCACCTCCTTCAGCGTAATAAAACCGGAAAAAACTGGGGCTACAATTTGCAACAAAGTCATCGATTTTATTGGACCAGTTAGAAAAGCTGGAAACAATTCGCCAAAAAACGTTGTTTGCATGATCTTGATGAGTCTCATTTCTTGCTGCGACATTTCAGATGGTAGGGCAGAATTTGGCTTCCAAACAAAAACTGGAAAGCATTGGATTCATCCTGCTTGTATCAAAACAGTTCAGGCTGGTGGGTGGTTTGGTGTCATTGGTGTGGGAATAGTTTTCTAGGCACTCTTTGGGCCACCATTGGTTTACCCAATGAGCATCGTTGCAAATGCCACAAGGGCCCTACCTGAGTATTATTGGGTGCTGAACCCTGTCCATCCATTTATGACCACATGTACCCAACATCTGATGGGTACTTTCAAGCAGGATAATGCGGCCCAGTCATAAAGCTGGGAATCCATCTCAGACTGGTTTTCTTGAACATGACAATGAGTTCACTGTACTCAAAGGGCCTCACCCAGTCACAAGATTTTTCAAAATCCAATTTAGAAGAATTCTTTGGGATGGTGGTGGAACGGGGAAGATTCGCATCATGGTGTGCAGCCGACAAAATCTGCGGGCAAACTGTGTGATTGTGATGCATCGTCCAAGAGGGGACCCAAATCTCTGAGACTGCTTCCCGCACCCTGTTGAATTCTATGCCACGAAGTGTCAATTGAGGCAGGTTAGTTCTGAGGTTCTGAAGGCCATAAAAGGGTGTTCAAAAACACGTTAACTTAGCATGGTTGTACCTAATAGAGTTGGCCGGTGTGCGTTTGTAATGCATTCCGGTTTAACCACACTTCCCAAACCCTTTTCTGCTGTGCAACCTTTTTTTCTAGTGCATCCTTGGGCTGTCTGGCATGACACAAAACCCAAGGTCCAAACCTTGCTTCCCATTTTCCATTTCAATCTAGTTGGTTCACTATCTTTCCAGTGATAGAGAATTAAGTTCCTTGCTGTTAAGGAGGGACCTTTCAGTATACAGAATAATATTTTTTACGTTTCCCCCTATACCATTCTTGTACCTTATAAAAATCACACCACCGGTACACTTAACAGAATATTATAGAAATCAACATCAGTTGCAGTTTATCCATTATACATTCCAGTAGCAATGGGGGGGGAATTTTGGGGCCCACCTACCAGAGCATTGAATCAAGGTCCGCATTCCAGCAAAAATCACATCTAGGACATTTTTCACTCATTTTATTAATACTCTATGTACTATAATAATGAGTACAATGTATGACATATTTTAGTGATTGTTTTTGATATATGCAAGAGTCTCGGTCTGCCAATCTCCTCGATCTTTCTCCAATGTTTATGTTTTCAAAACATGTTCCTCGGGCAGGAGGGGAGAGGGATATCCATTGGCTTTTTTTTGTTGAGTCTCATAAAATCTGGGACGTCATAGGAGTAAGTATCATAAACCCCGATGGACGTTCACAAGGCTCTTTATTTACCTGTGGAGAGTAGGTTTAGAGGGAAGTATGTAAGTAATTAAAAAATTTTAAAATTATGCCTCTCAATGGCTGGGAACTGTTCCTTAAAAATCCTCCTGCCCTTTTCCCTTGACGGACCAACATTGGAGGACCTGAGCTGAGGCATAATATTAAAAAAAAAAAAAAAAAACTAGTTGGGGTTTTGCTTTGTGGTGCGTTTGCTTCATACTGAGCCGCGGATGGAAAAATGATGTGATTGAGATGGGGAGAAATCGGCCAAACAATTCTTCATAAGGATTCTAGATTCCCCCCTAGTTCCAATAAACCTGGTGGATTGGGGCCCAAAGCCCAAAGCCATTTATTTAATCCCCATATTGGTAATTATTGTAAAATCCTTAAAATACCCTGTTGTGACCCCCTAAGGATTTTGTAGACGCGCTCCAAAATCCAAAAACCCCATTTTGTTAATCAAAGCAAAGCATGGGGAATTGTGCTTTATTATTCTAATATGTATATCAAAGATGGCATTACACCTTGTTTTATTAAATAAAACGCATGGTTGTTTCCGATTATATAACTATTAATAATTCATCATCCTTTCTATCTGTGTCACAAGATGTTCTGGCTCAAATCAGGCGTGGCAAGCTAATGGCAGGCACAAAAAAAAAACAAAAACCCGAGGATTTAATATACTGATTCGGAAAAAAAAAATAAATAACAAACAAAAAAAAAAAAAAAAAAAAAACAAAAAAAAAAAAAAAAAAAAACAAAAAAAAATAAAAACCGTTAAAAAAAAAAAAAAAACCAGTGACATGTTGTTTTTTTAAATGAAAAAAAATTGCGCGGGCACTCGCGGCTTACCTTCAACCACGTATGGTGTGTGTTGAGTAGGAACTGTCAGTGCATTTCGGCGGGGCCTCAGGCGGACTTCAGTGAGCAGCCTCGCCACACGGCGGGTGAAACGCGTGGGGGAGGGCATCGAGGACTACCTCTGAATAAATCCCGGCCGGACCTGAATCCACTGCAAGGGAAACGCGGCCGCTGATCGCGAGCGAATGTGACCAGGAGTAATCTGGCCCCTACATAATGTCACTGCAGTTTTGTTTACAACCCAACCCTTTTTTGTGGTAAACGATGTGGATGAAAGCGATCTGTAGACTGTGCTGGAACACATTGCGTGATTTTTACTAGTGATCATCGAGATGACGAAAAATTTTATCCTCAATTGCAATTTGATAGCCCCTGGGTTCGCTGCCCATATTTCTGTGAAATGTCCATATTTGGAAGCTGAATTGAGATCATAACGAATCACCCATGTGACGGATAAAAGGGGTACTCACAATGCCGGGTAAATGGGTTCCATTGAGAGAGCTCACGGGCTGAGAGCCACTCTCGCATGTTCAAAGCGTTGGTAGGTTCTTTTTGCATATGCTGGGTAACACCGACACGCACCTCTCTGGCTGCCAGAAAAAGCTCTCGGGACGGCTTCAAAAGAAATGGCGTTTGTTTGTGTATTGGGCGTCATCCATCTTGCCTAATATCTAAAGCTCCCCGGTGACTCAAAAGGGAAGTGGTGATGATTCGTTGGCCATACAGCCCATGGGTCCTCGCAAAGACCTGAGGAGGCTTCCTCTGTTTAAAGTAACCCTTCACTTACGAATGGCGATTGGGGGACTTTAGTGAATTAAGGAGGAAGTGGGAAAATCCCTCCATATACTGCCTACTTCAATGGTCAGTAACTGATAGGATCGATCAAGTTAAAATAAACCTAGTCTAGGATTCTGTAAAAATAGCTAAAAATAACAAAAAAGTGAGAAAAAAGAAAAAAAAAAAATTATAAAAAAATAAAAAATAAACTAAAAATTCATCCGACCGTTCACTAAAGAATTTAATAAAAAACAAATAAACAGTAAACATAATCATATAACAACAAAGGGTTGTTAGCGGGGGGTCCCGTGCCGAAAAATGGCCCGATCTATCAAAATATAATAACAGTTTCAACTGCGTTACCTGTAATGGAAATTGGTAGCGGCCAAAGAGTCGAAATGTTACTTTTTTGGCCATTTTAAAAAAATTAAAAATTCTAAAAAAATGGGCAAAAGGGTCGTGGTTAGATGTCTTAAATTTAAATGGATTAGCATTTAAACATCCATTCAAAGTCACCAACAAATTACACTGCCTCACAGCTCCGTACATATTAAAAAAAAGTTGATTAGCGCAAGACAGGAAGATGGCCAAAATAAAATTTTTTTTTGGGGTAATTAGAGGTTTTTAAATTTGGTTGTACTGCATAAAAAAACACTTATAAACCACATAAAAAATTTGGTGTCTCCTATCGCCTACGGAGGAACACACCGGCCATATAGTGAGGAACACTCACACGCCATACAGTGGGAGGAATACATATCCGCCCACCAGTGAGGAACAAGGGCCATATAGTCGACAGGGTAGGCAAACGAGACAGGCTATGGCACCCAACTGGGGTCTTACGCACACCGGTGGGTCCGTCAGGTCGGCTGTTCCGGATCTGGGGCCGGTCTGAGGTGGCAAGTCTGAGGACCAGCGCGGGCGACGGCAAGTTGAGGGCAGCCGCACCAGCAGGCAGTTGAAAAGGGGAGCCTGGTGCTACGCGGGCTGCCACTGATTCGTTGTGGGACCGACAAGTGTAACAGTACACACTGAACACTGTGACTAGACGAGTCAACTTAGTCCCAAGGCCGGCTGTCTCACAAAGCACTGGCTGACCATTCTCGCAGGGCTGCTCAGCAGCGGTGGAGTGAGTGGAGCATCCGCCCCGCGCTGGCATCGCACAGATGTCATCCAGAATCCTACGGCTGGTGACTGTGGCCGCCGAGGGTGTGGAGGCGGGCCCTTGAGAGTCGGAACCGAGTGGGACCTGTTGCAGTGTAGCTTAGGTAGGTTTACTTTATTATTATGTATTTTTTACAAGCGCAAAACACTTGACCTCGAGGCAAGCTGCCGGGGTTGGTGTCCAACATGAAATACATACTGCCACAGTGCACCCAAAACCAATCTATATTAAAATGATTGTGGGATGTTCTATAGTCGTGCGATACTGCAGTTGAGAGGGGGGTTATCGAGCTATATAGGAACAGACAGATGAGATAAATGTGTTGTTTTGGGTTCTTATGGGCATGGCAAGTGCACAGATCTGGGGCAGAATAACTTACCGAGTACATTCGGCGCTCACAGGCGGCGCGTTCTCTGCGCTTGGATTCGGGTTCCGGCCGGGATGTGGGGGAATTTTATTAAGGCAGTTCCTTCCGCCATCTCTGCTGCGCTTGGAAAAAAAAAAGCAGCGGAAAACGCACTGGAGTTCCCCGAGCCGGGCTGACTACTGAGGTGAGGTAAACGGGCAAGCTCCAACAACAGCTTTTTTCTTTTTGAAATGCGACGGTTTTTTCTCAATCCGTCGGGTTTAGTTTTCGGCCATGCCCCTCCGATTTCCGTCGCGTTGATGCCAGCGCCGACTGCGCCCACCATTCCGGATCGGCCCGTGACGCCAAAACCCAGGGGGTGCAATTCAAAGGGGAAAATCGGGCCAAATCGGAAGGACATATTCGGTTTAACACTTTGCGAAAACGCAAATCGGGGCCTTATTAAATGACCCCTATGAGTATATTTGCGCAAGGGGGTATTGGGATGGATGGGGGACTGCAAGATTTCTGAAGTATTTTGGCGGGGGGGGGGGGGGGGTATTTGGGAACGATTGGGCACTGTAACAAGATATGAGTATATTGCAGGGGGAATTGGGACGGGATGGGGCACTGCACAGAATTGTAAGTATATGTGGGGGGGGAGGGGGGATTTGGGATGGGGGATGCGCACTGTACGATTATTGAGTATATCGTGGGGGGGGATCGGGACAGATGGGCCACTGTAAAGATTTATGAGTATATTGCGGGGGGGGGGGGAAGGGGGGAGAGGGATTGGGAGGAGGGGCACTGTACAGGATTATGATTATATTGCAGGGGGGGTTTTGGGGATGGGGAGGCACTGTACAGATCATGAGTCTAAATTGCCGGGGGGGGGGGGATTTAAGATGGGTGTGCCAACCATACAGGATTATTGAGTATATTTGCGGGTGGGGGGGGGTTGGGAGGGATGGACTGTTACCGATTTGTGAGTATATGCTGGGAGGGGGGGAGATTGGGGACGGATTTGGGCAGTGTACAGATATATGGAGTTTATTGTGGGGGGGGGGGGTTGGGATATGTGGATGGGCATTGTACAGATTATGAGTATAATGGCAGGGTGGGGCGGGGGATGGGGCCTAATGTGCACCGTACAGTGATTATGAGTTGTCTGCGGGGGGAGGGGGATTTGGAGGTGGGCACTTTGTCACGATAAATGGAAAGGGTCTATGCGAGGGGGAGTGGGACACGGATGGGCACTTGCACCAGATTATGAGTATATGTTGGGGGGGATTGGGGACGGAATGGGCACTGTACAGATTATGAGGATTATTGCTGGGGGGGGGGAGGTTGGGACAGATGCGCCCTGGAACAGATTATGCGTAGATTGCGGGGGGCCGGGGGGCTGGGGATTGGAACAGTGGGGCATGTACAGATTATGAGTATTATTGGGCGGGGAGGGGTTTGGGGACGGATGGGCACTTATTAGATACAGGCTGTTCCCCTTCCTAAAGGGACACCTAAATTAAACGAGGAAAAAAACCCTAGTTAAAGACGGGCCCCCCTCTGCCACATGTGGACTCTGGTTGAGTGCTCTGGGTACTATAGTCAGACGCATGATCAAGCTGTAAGGTGTCTGTAATGAACCTTTATTAATGATCTTGGTCAATTAACAGGAAAAAAAAAAAAAATAAAAAAACTACAAACTGGTTTACTGGGGCAAAAATGTTTTTTTGTCTGGATCTACAATTATAAAATATGCCAGTTTCCCACTTACTACAAAAATCAACTTAAGAAAAAAAAACAAACCTATGGACCCTTATCTGTACTTAAACCCGGGACTTGCCTGTATTGGCGGGTAGGTAGGCACTGCACAGATTATAGATTATATCAGGGGGGAGGACAGAATGGGCATGCAACCGAATCCATCATTGGGGGGGGGAGTGGATGGACACTGCTGCACTGCACAAGTTTATATGAATTATTGGGGGTGGGAGAGGCATAGCACTGCCCAGTTTATAAAAAATATTAGAGGGGGAGGGTTCCAGGGATGGACTAAGGTTAGGGGGCCATTACCTGTCTAAGTATGCTAACTAGAGATGAATGCGAGCACTTAAAATGCTCGAGTGTTCGTTATTCGAGACGAACTTTCCCAGAGCTCGAGTGCTCGTCTCTCGAATAACGAGCCCCATTGAAAGTCAATGGGAGACTCGAGCATTTTTCAAAGGGGAACCAATGGTTCAGGGGAAAATTAAAATTTTTTTAATTAAAGAATAAAAGTGAGTTAATTAATTGAAAAAAAAAAAAAGAATGTTTCTGATAATTGTGGAGCAGATTGTATGGGCCAACATCTGCAACATCTTCACGTTTCCGCGCGTATATTATCTCCCGACAAGTTAACAGATGTGAAGAACAGTGAAGAAATAGAAAATAATTAAAAACAGGTGACCACAGGATCATTTAAAAAGTGAAAAAACACAGTGAAGAATAGATTCAGATGTTCTGCACAATCTGCTTACTTGTCGGGAGTCAGCTTGTACGGGATCCGCTGCTCTTCTTCCCACTGAAGTCTCCCCGGATTCTCCCGTGCCCCTCGATTGTCTCCGTGCCCCTCGATTGGTCTCCGTGCCCCTCGATGTCGTCCCCGGTTGCCCATCGACTGTCTCCGTGCCCCTCGATTTTCTCGTGCCACCTCGATGGTTCTCCGGTGCCCCTCGCTGTCTCCCCGGCCCCCTTCGATGTTCTCCGTGCCCTCGATGTCTCCGGCCCTCGATGTCTCCGTGCCCTCGGATTTGTCCCGTGCCCCTCGATTGGGTCTCCCCGTGCCCCCTTCGATGTCTCGTGCCCTCGATTGTCTCCGTGCCCCTCGTGTCTCGTGCCCCGCGATGTCTCCCATGCCCCTCGATTGTACTCCGTGCCCCTCGATGTCTGCCCCGTTGACCCCTCGATTTGTTCTCCGTGCCCCCCCCTCGATGTTCTCCGTGCCCCTCGATGTCTCCCCGTGCCCCTCGATGTTCTCCGTGCCCCTCGATGTCTTCCGATGCCCCTACGATGTCTTCCGTGCCCCCTCGATGTCTCCGTTTGCCCCCTCGATTCGGATGTCTCCGTTGGCCCTCGATGTCTCCGATTGCCCTCGATGTGCTTCCCCGTTTGCCCCTCGATGGTCTCCGTGGCCCCTCGATGTGTGTCTCCGTGTTCACCGATGTTCTCGTGACCCTCGATGTCTCGCCGTTGCCCCTCGATGTCTTCCCCGTGCCCCTGCCGATGTTCCCCGTTGCCCCTCGATGCTCCGTGCCCCTCGATGTCTCCGTGTTCCCTCGTGTTTCTCCGTGCCCCTCGATGTCTCTGTGCCTCGATGTCATCCCGTGCCTCGATGTCTCCCCGTGCAATCGATGGCCGTGCCCTCGATTTGTCTCCGTGTCCCTCGATTGTTCTCCGTGCCTCGATTGTTTCTACGTGCCCCTCGGATGTCTCCGTGCCTCGATGTCTCGGGCCCCTCGATGTCTCCACGTTGGCCCCTCGATGTTCTCCGTGCCCCTCGGATGTTCTCCGTGGCCCCTCGATGTCTCCGTGCCCTCGGATGTCTCCGTGCCCCTCGATTGTTCTCCGTGCCCTCGATGTCTTCCGGTGCACCTCGATTCTCCGTGCCCCTCGATGTCTCCCCGTGCCCCTCGATGTCTCCCCGTGCCCCTCGATGTCTCCGTGCTGCCGCTGCCCCATGTCTCTGTGCTGCTCACCGTGTTCTTCACACATATATATTGTTCTTCACATACTATTTTGTTCGCACCGTTCCGCGCGTATCTTCCGACAAGTAAGCAGATGTGCCGAACATCTGTAATCTATTCTTCACTGTGTTCTTCACTGTGTTTTTCACTTAAATGATCCTGTGTTCACTGTGTTCACTGTTTTTATTCTATTCTTAATTGTTCTTCACTGTGTTTTTTTAATTAAATGCTCGATCTCGAGCAGGGGAAATACTCGTCCGAGCAACGAGCCGTCTCGAGTACCTTAATACTCGAACGAGCATCAAGCTCGGACGAGTATACTCGCTCATCTCTAATGCTAACCCTTCCAATATAACCACTCCCATATCAGTGGTTGGAGGGGTGTACCAAGAACATTTATTGTGCATCCAGTAATGACTGCCCTGCCCCCTGAAACACAGGAAGGACAGAGTTCTGCTGGAGCTCCTGCAAACTACAGAGAAATGGATAAGTACAATATGGGTGACCAAATTAGGGTCTTGTACTTACCCTGGTAAATGTATTATAGTAAATTAAAGGGGCTCCATATATTACACATAATTAAATTTTAATGATTTATTCAGGGTATGCTCAGTTGTAGTACAAGTGGTATGATTATTTAGGAGAAAACTGTTATTCTAGTGACACTCTAGGGGAAAAGACTGTGGTATCTTTAGGATCGCTTTGTGCAGATGGGATGTAAGGAGCCAACAACATCTGAGGAAGACTAATGCATCAACAAGTGAGAAGGAGTTGCTGTAAGAATCTCCCTAGCCCTCCCCCAGTTATTGCACTAAATTTCTAGCTTTATTGGAAAATACTGAAAAGCTTTGCCACTCTGAGGAACATAGCCGTCCGATCAATGGACCTAGCTTACAGCAGTCCATTTATTGTATTGTACTCATCTAAAGCTGTCTTATGAGGCAGTATTAAGACTGCCATTACCCAGTGGTGGTCCAGGAGAAAAACTGAAAAGCGGGGAGGGCCTTGGATGGCCCCATTATACATACGCTGGACCGCTGTAATCTAGGTCTGTCAATCGGTATGTTTCGATAAAGCTAGAAATTTAACAGTGTAATAAGTGGGTGAAGGCTAGGGAGATTTTTACATTAGTATGTGCAGCTATACTGCTTTAGTGAGAAAAGTAACCTTTAATTTACACAAGACTTCTCCCACTCCCTCTTGGTAAAGAATTCAGATGTAAAGTATCAATCGTTTTATTTAAAGTATCAATCAGGGCTTTGTGCATGTTATAAATGGAGTGGCAGCAGTCCTATATTAGGAGAAAGAACTGAAGCCATGGGGCTACAGGTTGCAGAATTCCTTTGGGTAGCTCCATATTGTAAAACTAGTGCTGCTGCCGTCTAATTACCCCATCATTACTCTAAAACAACTGCTATACATAGGGGGCAGTATTATAGCAGTTATATTCTTGTACATAGGGGGCAGTATTATAGTAGTTATATTCCTGTACATAGGGGCAGTATTATAGTAGTTATATTCCTGTACATAGGGGACAGTATTATAGTAGTTATATTCTTGTACATAGGGGGCAGTATTATAGAAGTTATATTCTTGTACACATGGGGCAGTATTATAGTAGTTATATTCCTGTACATAGGGGACAGTATTATAGTAGTTATATTCTTGTACATTGGGGGCAGAATTATAGTAGTTATATTCTTGTACATAGGGGGCAGTATTATAGTAGTTATATTCTTGTACATAGGGGGCAGTATTATAGTAGTTATATTCTTGTACATAGGGGGCAGTATTATAGTAGTTATATTCTTGTACATAGGGGGCAGTATTATAGTAGTTATATTCTTGTACATGGGGACAGTCGTCTTGTCAATCAGCAATAAACCTGTTGTATGAAAACCATTCGAGCTGGAGAGGAACTGGGGAAATATAACTGGGAATGAGGAGAACTGGAAGAGCCCCTGAAGACCCCATAGGTGCTGACTACAGAAGGATTGGCCTGGAATAAGGAGCATCTAATGGAATCCCCATAGATTGGAATTTCTTTTGCTTTCTAAATGTATTTCATTTATGTTCCGCACAGTAAACCATGAGGGTGAACCACTAAAATATCATCATCCATCCATCCAACACATCCAAGCAGTAGGGAGCAAGAAGGCAAATAACACAAAATATAGATATTTCCATTGTCACGTGGTACAAGGAGCCCGGCATAGACGTAACATTGGGGCCAAGAAGTGAAGTCACCTCGTCCCTCTACACTGATATGAATGATGTATTATAGACCTGATGCTGCTCTACTATGTCATCCATATTTATCTAGCATTCCACATGTCAACTTCCTAAAAGTAAATGACAGGTAATAAAGTAATAAATAAATACAATTATAACATTACTGACACCAAAACTCCACCCAACACAGAAAGAGAAATAAAAATAATATAATTAGTATACCAGAGCGATGGCATCACCTCTTCCTAGAAAACAACAAAACCACATCCATGGCTAGCATCTATTATAGCAGGTATTATTAGTCATTAGATTCTTGTACATGAGAAAGCAGTATTATAGTAGTTATATTCTTCTACATAGGGGGTCAGTATTATAGTAGTTATATTCTTGTACATAGGGGGCAGTATTATAGTAGTTATATTCTTGTACATAGGGGGCAGTATTATAGCAGTAATATTCTTGTACATAGGGGGCAGTATTAGAGTAGTTATATTCTTGTACATAGGGGGCAGTATTATAGTAGTTATATTCTTGTGTATACGGGGAAGTATTATAGTAGTTATATTCTTGTACATAGGAGGCAGTATTATAGTAGTTATATTGTTGTACATAGGGGGCAGTATTATAGTAGTTATATTCTTGTACATAGGGAGCTCCTGCTGTTTCTGATGCCACCTTCACACTTTATCATTGTGCCACTCTGCAGGCTCTTGCTGCTTCTGAAGCCACCTTCACACTATATCATTGTGCCACTCCGCAGGCTCCTGCTGTTTCTGATGCCACCTTCATACTATATCATTGTGCCACTCTGCGGGCTCCTGCTGCTGCTGCTTCTGATGCCACCAACACACTATATCATTGTGCCACTCTGCAGGCTCTTGCTGCTTCTGATGCCACCTTCACACTATATCATTGTGCCACTCTGCGGGCTCCTGCTGCTTCTGATGCCACCAACACACTATATCATTGTGCCACTCTGTGGGCTCCTCCTGCTGCTCCTGCTACTGATGCCACCTTCACACTATATCATTCTGTCACTCTGCGGGCTCCTGTTGCTGCTGCTGCTGCTACTGATGCCTCCAACACACTATATCATTCTGCCACTCTGCCGCTCTTGCTGCTTCTGATGCCACCTTCACACTATATCATTGTGCCACCTTTCTAAGATACGAAGTGTAGCGGGTGCAGAGCCGGGGGCCCTATGGCCATGTGGTGCTCGCTGTAGTGATGACTCTATTGGAAGCGAATGTTCCTCGTTGGGACATTCTCGGTCCCATTTTCCCGGGTCTCCGCTCCCTTTTCCTCTTTTTGATCTTGTTTGTCGCCTTCCCCCTGTTTTGGCCATGTGATCTGCTTGTGGTGAATCGGCCGCTGGCTTTTGCTCCCGCCCTCGTGGGGTTGCCGTCCTGCACCCCTCTCTATCTCGTCCACCTCCCCCTTTCCCCCTTCAGTTTTTCCAGCACATCCCCCTTGCACCTTCCCCTTTCAGCGTCTTTTCTCTCACTGTGAGACTGTGCCGCGCCCCTAGCTCCGCTCAGGTGGAGCGACTCGACAATGCGTTCGCCGCAATCCCGTGGAGTATCTTAGAGCGCACCTCCTGACAGCGGTCCTCAGAAGACCTTCGCTCGACCGCGATGTGAATGAAGAACCGAACGATAATAGCTAGGAATGGCGAAATGCTCGTCCGAGCTCAAGTGATGCGACGCTACGGACAATTGCGTCTCCTCATCGGTCGTCTACAAACCCAGTCGTGGGTTTACTCTGGCTCAGACCCACTCTTCTACGCAACAGTCGACGCCCGTGCCAGACGAGCGTGCTTGCAGAGGTCAGTTGGCACTAGAGCCGAGGTGAGGAGCAAGCTACGATGCCCCCCCTGTGTGCGCGTATTTGTGAGAGAGGCCCGCAAAGTGTTGAGAGAGGAGTGTGTCGCGCTAAGGAGAGTGAGTTGGTTAGGGTGGTGGCCATTCGTAGGGCCTACTTTTTGTCTCTCAGGCAAACCAATGGTTTCTATTGTGTTAAAGCCACTGGGAACCCTGTCAAAGTACATAATTCGGGACTAGGTTTCACTTTGCGATTAAGTAAAGGAGTCCTGTCCTGTGCAGCAGAAACAATCCCTCCGCATCTTCGACACACTAGCCCATCAATTGTAGCACATGGAGCGGGTCCAGTGCCCCTGCCTCCTTGTTTAGGTTTATACATCAAGCTCTTTTGCATGACTTCATTAATGTGATTTTCAGAACAATTGGCAGTAGACGTATGGGATCGTAAAGGATTTCTTTTAGTACGCATTGATTTGGTACAGTGGTGTGAGCCTGCGGGTTTTCCACCACCCAATGGTCCTGCGCTCCCTTACGCTACACCATTGAGCGCGATCTGCCCGCCCCGTTCCACAGCTTTAGCCCCAAGGTTCGCCTGCCTGCCTTTGTCGGGGTAATTCGCGCTGCTGGGTCTCTTCCGCCTCCTTTCCCGCTCTCGCTCACCATCGGTCCTTTCCCTCTGTAAACTGTGGCTTCTTCCCGCTGCCTTCAGCTCGCCGTTTTTCTCGTGCGAGCGCCGCCGGCACACCCGCACGCCACGCCCCCACTGGCGCCCCCAGAAGCGCCCGGCCACGCGCGTTCAGCGCCAGCGCAGCTGGGAAGGACGCAGTGCGGCTAGCTGAGCAGACTGAGATGTTCCCAGATGCGCAATGTAGTCAAACATCTGCACACGAGGTGTCCAGTTACCACCCAGCCGTTCGATACGAGGGAGGGTGACACATAAAGGCGATGAATACTGCAGTTAATAAATATTTAAAAAATACACAGAAATATCCTCAATAAAATAACAAAAAAATCCCCCACACACTATAAAATAATTGCCATAGTTGCCCCGTTCGCTGGCAATTATATATATTATTATATCAAAAATGGGACTGTCAACGTAAGGAATACTTTAAAAGTGCGTCTCCTTTGAGTTGCTCTAAGCAACTGAATAACTCTGTACTCTATCGTACACCTAGAAATTATAAATCATATAAAGATAACTATATTTCACAACTATGTTTTTGTAAACATTTAACCCCCCAATACACTGAAAATCTATTATTGTTTATTTTTACGATAACCATAGTGTCACGAAGAGCACCACAAACATTTCTAGGGTAACGCCAAAAAAAAGGCAGTTATGGTCCTAAGTAACCTGTCAGAGGGACCTCATTTTCCCCTAAAAACAAGGTGCAAAAGCCCATTACAATCGCATTGAATATAGTCTTTTCTCCTTCCAAAACTTTGAATTTATCATGTGTTGTAACTTACTGACTTCCTGACAGTATACTTTTTTTGTCCCAGGGTTTGGTTTAGTTTGGGCATTCATAAATAACCGTGAATTGTCTGCTGCTGACTCTCATCTCTCTGTCCCCACCCTTGTGCTCCTGCAACAGTCCTACTCGCCCACTGTGTGAGACTCACCAGGCTCATATGTAGGCAGCATGAGGGAGAGCCTTACAGGGAGCCAAAGGTGGGGGTGAAAGCTGAGCCGATCGCAGCACAGGACCAAGTCATCTGTTCTTTTTTAAAATGCATCAAAACCACAGCCACCCCTGAGACTAACAGAGGATTTCTGTCAAGGGTGCGAGGTAAGTTATTCAAATTATAACCTTAAGCTCCATGAGGTGTTTTTTCCAGGTTCGACGTCTTGTTTGAACAAAACCACAGGAGTACTTATAGCTGTATATATACTACCAATGGCTGTATATGATGGATTGTTGATATGTTTGGGGTGAGAAGATGTTATTTCAGGTAGGATGTTTGGTCATGTCGGGTTACTTGGTATATTGTATGGTTAAGCGGTCTTTTTAATTTTTTATTGTGGTTACAGAAAGTGTATCCCTTATCTAAAAGGCTTAAATTTCCGATGATGGGGGCAAAAGGTTGTGGTGACCTAATGGATTTAAGCAGGGCCTCCTTCACTGCAGTCCAGCTTATCGAATGTCACAATAGTAAGAGGTAGATCATGAGTTTTTTGGTGCATGTAAGATAAGTCAGACCTTTCCAGTTCCGCCAATAAAAAGATGAGCATTCTGTGGTGCACCCCTTGAAACCCATTGATGTTCCCATACCCAGTAGGTACAGCTCCTTCCCAAGAGCAAAAATAGTTGTGGAGGTGCAGCACAAATTTGAAAAGTTTGGGCCAAGTTCTGTAGGTCGGTTTGTGCTTCTCCATTGGCCCCTCCCCCCCTGCTGTTATTAATCCTTTGTGGGAACATCCTTAGTGTCCCCGCTCTTCACATACATCGTGGCCCGCCATGTCCAATCGGACGTGGGCTCATGCCTATTGTTTCTTTCCCCCGGTCCGAGTTTCCTGGCGTTCGCTCGGCGTATTTACCGGGGTCTTCCAGCTTTGCCCCCCACCTGAGATGTTTCCTCCGTGCACAGGCACTGCCGAACGCCTCCCCCGACATGCTAGTGGGCTTATGGAGACAGGTCAACACCTTCTCTTTATTTGAGTGGCTCTCCTGTCCCTTACCCGCCACTGACTGTTCGCGAGCGGCGCTATCCAGGTCTCCGCTCAGATGGGCCAGGTACCGGTCCCTCCCTCACAGATCCTTTACGCGTCACGTGTCCTTCCCCTTAGAATAGATGCTACGAGACATTCGCATTTACGCCTCGCTTGTGCACTTCTTCACCCCTTCAGTTCCTCCTCTGCTACGCATTTTTCTCGGTCCCGGGACCGTATCTCCCGGTGAGAGCTCGCGGGTAGGACCGCCAGACGCCTTCTCCGCCTTTTGTTATACGACGCAGAGCTTTGGGCGTCAGACTCACACGCGAGACGCCACGAACTAAAGGATTCCACCAGTCTTTGAGTAAAGGCGCGATCCCCTCCTTTATGCGTAAATGTGACATATTACCTCCAGTTCTTGTGGCGTGGCTAGGTACCCGTAAATAGCTCAGCGTAGTTGTAGTAGCCTGTTTATACCGAGCCCTAGTTTCTACTGCGCCATTCTTCACGTGTGATGGCCGTCAGGGGGGTATTGCGCCCGCCGGCCGAAGCGACTAAAAAAGTTTTAACGAAAAACAATTACACTTTAGGCTCAAGGAAGGCTGTAGTCACGTAGAGGTATACCACTTTTAGGAGAAAATTTAAGCTAGTAGCCATAAAGACTACGGTTTTTCTATTCCTTACCTATTTTGCTGATATTTGATTAAGTTTGGTATTAGTTCATTTGTGCGACTTTACTATTTTTGGTTTATTGCCTCCGTCGTAAAAAAAAGATGTCATGTGAAGGCTGTCCCCTATTAAGGGACACACCGATTAAGACAACCATAGTTACAGACAGACCCTCTGGACTCTGGTAGAAAGCTTTCTAAATGCTTTACTATGTTCCCCGACTGCAATGATCACTGTAAGGGTCTGTAATGAACAGCTTTATGGATAATAATTGGTCCATAACAGAAAAAATGTTTAAACTCAATTGTCACTGGGCCAATTATAGCTTTTTTGGACTAAAGCCATCTACAAGGTTAAACTATACAGTTTCCGAGACGTGCATCAAGTGTCAGACTAAGAACACAACCTCAAGACCATAGATCCGAATGGTAGCGTACACCCGGCGCGCACGCACCTGGCAATGATATAGAATAGCTGTTTAGTGGCTTTAACGCTTTTCGTGGTTTGCGCGACGCAGCCACTCTGATGATCACTGGCCTAGTGTGTATAAAATTCTGTGAATTTTCTGCTGCTGTCCTGCCTCCCCATCATGTCTGTAGCGCGAATCAGAATGATATTCTCACACAGTCACTACCAACTCAATATACCTCAGCTCGAAAAAGGTAAGTGCATGATTTTTAACTCTCCTTTTGCAAAGTCAAGAACCAATGGGGGTCATTACTAAGCGCCCAGATTCACGTTTTCCGACGTGTACCCGAATATTTCCGATTTGCGCCTATTCCCTGAAGTGCCGGGAGGGATTTTGGAGCACGCGATCCGAATGTGGCGCATCGAGCAGAGGGCGACTGAACTATCGGGGGACGTGGAAACCGAACGAAAACCAGACGGATCCGGAAATACCGCAGCATTAAAAAAAAAAAAGTGTATGCGGAAAGCGTTCACTTACCTTCACTAGGAAGGCCAGTGAACTTGAGTGCGTACCATGCTCTTCAAAAGCAGCCGGGCGACCTGAGATGACGTAGGAGGAACTGCCTATGAATCCCGGCCGGACCACGAAATACCACCAGAGAACGAAGCCGGCGGCTCGTGAATGGACCGGGTAACGTAAATCATGCCCCATCCACGGCAGTCACTCCCATCCAGGTATCTGATCACTTCGTCATAGAAGCAGATCAGGTTAGTTGAAAATTTTATCTATAGTAAACCATGTGGCTTTCAATTTTTATACTATGTAATGTCACAATCCTCCTGTATGTGGTCTTTCGCAACCCTCAATATTTTCCCCACAATTTGCCAGTTAAGCTTACGGCCTGTAATTGGCTGGTGAAGTTTTAGAGCCTTTTGAAAATATTGGCCCACATTTGCCTTGCACCAGTCATTGGCACCATAACGTCATTAGGGAATCTCTGAAGATTTTAGACAGCAGAACAGACATGATATCTTTAAAGAACGCTCGGGTGTAACAGTTACATTGCAGTAGTCTAGTATATTACAGGAAATACATCATCACACTAGCTAAAACACCTCGAACACAAAACATTCCTTTTCGTATCTTCTCTTGGTCACCTGTCACAAAAAGCCCCAATTTTCATGAAAATACAGGGTCCAACTGACTCTGGATAAGAGATGGTCAAAATTAGTGAAATTCAATATCGATGGGTCACCCAAAATTTCCGAGAGAAAATATGAATTTAACCGAATGAATTGAAACGAATCACAGCATGTGCTGTAATGGTATGTCCCCATGCCAGTGCGGACTGAGATCCTCTTCCTAGCCAGTAAGCCTTGATGCCTTTGGAGCAAAGGCTTACAGTAACACCACGGTCAATACTAGCCACGATTAGGGGGGTCAATTGAGATGGGCGAAACATTCAATAATGATCTAACTTGTTTAGAACTTCCAGAAAAAATTTGATTAGTCACCGAGCCGACGTTTATGCTGATTGACGCAGGAACAAAGTTGTTTTATTACCCCCATGTTTCTGTAGAAAATGGGAGCAAGACACAACAAAAGTAAACATGAGGGGGGGGGGGGGGGGGGGGGGGGGGGGAGGGGGGGGGGGGAGGGGGGGGGTGGGGGGGGGGGGGCAGAGAACTCTGGGAAGGAAAGAAAGGAACACCCCATTACATCTGCACACCTGTAAGCAATCCGCGACCGGAGGCTTATGCGATGTCACACAGCCCTATAAAAACCCAGCCATTTCTATTCAGAAACTCCATCATGTTGTAAGATCCCAGCATGCTGCTATTGTTACTGATGCGATTCTTGCCTGCAATCCTCGATGTTTCTAAAGGGGTTCTAATACCCCCAAAATAGACCCCGACTAGGAAAGAAAATCTGTTTGACTTTCCTGCATCTGCAGTATTTTTTGGCGATTGGTGGACCCATCCCTGGTTGTTCTTTAAGGGGGAATGTATACCCCAAAATAGCAAGTTCTATTAGTGCCAAAATTGACACGGAAGAAATCTGTTTGAACTTAATGTATTGCATTGCGGGGTGTTTAACCCGGTATAAAAGCCGCACGGTTCAACGCAACCACAGATTAACATGCCTTCTGGGGTTCTTACCCCCGATCGCCCCACCTGCACAGTTTTACGGGGGGGGGGGCCAGATCGCGTTTTAGCACCTCTGGGTCTGAAGTCTGGGGGATTGCCTTTAAGATGGCGTCGTGACAGTCATCTTAAGGCCACGGTCAGCCTATGCAAGATGATGGACTTGTTCATTACATCCCTGGAGGATCATGTAAAAAAATGTAAAAAATAATGTTTAAATAAAAAAAATTACTTTATAAATCACGAAAAATGCCCATACGCCCAAAACATATAAAGAGACATATAACGATACAAACAAAGTCTAAATCATAAACACAAACCCCACATATATAAGTATCACCGCCTCGTAACAATCGGATAGAAACTAAAACTAACTAAACTATTGAACCATATGGATGAACGCCGTAAAAAAAAAAACGTAAAAACCTGAAAATTAGGATTTTACCTACTATACACACTAAAAATTGCAATAAAAAGTGATAACACAAAACATATGTACTCCAAGAATGCTACTGTTGCCAAGAAAAAACATGTCCAGCAAAAACAAGCCATAAACCAGCTGGTAGCAAAAAACGATAACAATGTTCTGCCACGAGGAAGACGCAATGCAAAAATGATAGAGTCCTCTCATATTAGGGTTTATTGGCAAATTTAGTCAAAATAAGACAAAAAAGTACAATGTTGGATATCCAACATAACTGTACGACCCAATAGATAAAGTAACATGATTATTAGGGCTTTACGGTGAACACGAAAAAAATAAAAAAAATAAGGTAAAAAATCCAGTTAAAGAATTGATGCTTTTCTATCATGACCTCACAAAAAAAAGTTCCTAAATTTCAGCAATAGGTGATAAATAACACCCAAATTCGGTAACCTGGAAAAAGCAATCTCATCCGCAAAAAAATGACAGATCACAGGACCCCACATAACGGAAAAGGCGAAAAATATAGCCTTCCAAAAGGGGCAACGAGAAAACTAAATATGCAGCGGAGCGGGTGCTCCCTTCCCTTTGCAACTGCTGTGCCCCCATAACACACGTCATGTACAAGTGTGCACTCAGGACGAAATTGCTAGAACACATTTTAGGTGAGTTTTCTCTTTTATCATTGAGAACTGAGTGTAAATTTTAGGACTAAATGAACGTCGTCACACGACAAAATTTGACCATTCTAAAATTTCACCGCCATTTTGATTCAATTAATATGACGATCTCCAAGGGGTTAACAATGACTTTTTAAATGAGCCCTATTCATTGAGTTTGAGGGGTGCAGATTTAAAAAGGGTGGTTGTAGATAGGGTGGTTTGTTGCCTAAAAATATTTAAATATTTCAAAAAAACAGTATTATCCCCAAAATAGTCAATCTCTGAAAATACGGAAAATCGCTATTCGTATTGGTAGGCAAGTGGACGTCACAACTACAATTATCCAACATTTCAAAAAATTATGAAAAGTAACAGTAGACAAATGTAAATTATTCTGACAAAGTTTAGGTTGGTAATCGATCTGCTGAAACGCGGTGAATTTTGAATTCAACAAATGGCAAATTTCTAAAAATGTCATCATTTTTTCTTTTTTTGTAAAAAACGCAAAACTTATCAGCCAAAATTGACCACTAAAATGGAAAGTACAACATGTGGGGAAAAAAAACAATCCGAAATCGCTTTGATAAGTGGATTCAACAAGTGTTCAAAAGTATATCCATATAAGAGACGCAGGTCAGACTCTAAAAAATGGGACCTGAGCCTAAGCGTAAAATGCTGCGTCCTTGGGGGATTAAGGGGGATCTGGTGATATCTAAATAGCAGTTCTATTAGTGACAAAATCGAAAAAAGGAAGAAATCTGTTGACTTTAATGCTATCTGCAGTAGGATTGGTGAGACCACACTCCGTTGTTCTATAGGGGGATCTGATACCCCAAATAGCGTTTATTTGTGACAAATCGAAACAGAAGAAATCTAGTTGCACTTAATGCAATCATGCAGTAGGAGAGTTGGGTGGACAATCCGTTGTTCTATAAGGGGATGCTGTAAATACCCCAAATAGCAGATCATATTAGTGAACAAAATTCGAATAGGAAAGAATCTGTTTGACATTATGCATTGACAGTGTAGTAGCATGTAGTTAGTGGGTTCTGTATAACGCAACATTGCCATACTTATGTGGCTCTAGTTTACAGCATATTACGTGTGTCAATTCCACATAGTATTATACCGTGATTTAGCTGCGGTGAAATGACAATGTCGAGTGTGGTGGATACTGTATAACGCAACAAATGCAATATTCATATTGTAGGCTCTAGTTTACAGCCAGATTTCAAGTGGTCAATCCAGTGTGATACAGGAATGTTTCGCCTGAAATACACTGTCATGTGTAGAGGGTATCTGTATAACGCAACATTGCCATAACTTTGGGGGCTCTAGTTACAGCCGATTACGTTCAACATCCACCGTAGTTTATAAACCATATGTCAGACAGAAAGTGGAAGGTGATAGTAGTCGTGAGCAGACAGAGTGGTGGCAGCACGTTGAGGGGATGTCCAAGCAGGCCGTGGGGACCTCAGTGAGGCCAGAACTGCCGTTGTCATCTAGTCGCAGTGTGTGATCAACAACACCAAAGGTTGTGAATGGTGCTAGTCATCCAATTTCTCAAAAATACAATTGACAACCCCAGCGAGAGTCTGTGGGTGTCCCTCGATACAACAAACTGAGTTGGCATGGCCCAGGAGCAGGTCATCGGCCCTACACCTGTCTCACCAGCGCGTCTGGTTGCTTTCCTGCAAGCCAGAGCTGTACTAGGTGGTTCTAGGCTCATTGCCACTATTCAGCGGGGACGAAGTAGTTGAAGGGACAGTCAGCAGCTGCTTTGCAGTGAAGAGGTGGGGCAGCTTCGCGTGCTTCCTGCGTAGGAGGCTGTGCAATAACTACACACCGATTGAGGAAGTAGCAGCGGGACCGGGGAAACGCAAACATTGATGAATGAGTAGACCGATGCACACCGATCGTTGGAGAACGAGAGTGTCGAGTGTCAGCTTGCGGAGCAGGCAGCAAGTCGCTACTTCGGTGTGAGTCAGCAGGGATGAGCAGCAGGTGACGAGGAGCAAAAGTCTCGGGGTAAATGCCAGATTCGAGGCCCAAAATAAAGCACGTGGCACAGGAAGGCTCAGCGAAGGGCCGGCTGGCGGTAAGCAGTCGCTCAGGCAGAGGCTGGTGGTAAAAATTCCACCTTCAGCGGATGTGGCAGCTTTTTGTAAAGAACCCAGAGGAGCCCGAAGCGGGGTATAGATCGTATCTGCAGGCGAAGAGATAGGAAGGTTGGACCAGTGAGCTAACCTTGCACCACGGCCCTGCGCCAACCACATGCGCGAGTCACATCCAATGGCCTTGGAGAACGGGTGAGTATAAGAGCGGGTCCATCCTGCAAGGCAGCAACAAGCACGCACCTAAGAGGCACACATGCTGTTTTCAGCAAAGTCAATCTGACAGCACCTTGCCGAAGGGAGCTTTTGGCTTTGCATCATCTCCCAGTCCAGATGTCCTGCCTCTCGATAAGCATGCTGCCAGGGCAGTCGATTGACGAAGGCGATTACAAAAGACAACTCTTTGCGTCCAGCCATCAGTAAGGTGCACGAAGCCTGAGCGTGCTCTTGTCGAAGTGTGGTACTGCCGTCTCTCCGTTTCCAACGTGGACATCGCACCTTCAAGAACTAATGGTTGTGCCAGAACCGAGGTGGAGAGTTCCAAGCCGCAATTTCTTTTTTCAAAAAGGTGTGCCAGCCCTTACACCAATCTGTACAAATGGAAGGTGGGGCTCGTGGCTTGAGCATTATCAGTTTCTTCCACGGTGCACGGCAGAAGGACGTGTGGATCTGTAGTTAATGGTCAGGGCCAGTAATGTGTCCTTTATGGCCCACTGGGTGAATGTGCTTCCCGCCCAGCACACACCAAACAACTTCCACAAGAGGACGGCGTTTTCATCTCCCACGTTGTCAAATGCTAATCCTGCGGACAGAATGGTACGATTTCCCTTCTCCACCCACCACTCAGCCTCCACAAGTGGTGCTCAATCATACCATGTGCAGGGGCACAGCAGTTGTCACGCCAGTTTACACCTGGTGTGCCTGGGCAAAACAAAGTCACTCCGGAAGGAACTGCTTTGCGTCATGAAAGTAGAAATCAATGTGGGGCTTTTCTCCGCGAACAACTCCTAAAACTCGGAACCATGGTGCGAAATGGAAGGAACATGGGTCCGCCTGCACCAGAGGGAGGGATGGTCCATGCACCATGCAGGCGCAGTGTTCAACTGGTTAGTGCACAAGTTCCTGAAGTCTTAACCCATCTGTAAGACATTTAAAAAGGGAGGGTGGGCCAGGGGACACTGTGCACGCACATCAGCCTTCTTACAAAAGCCAAGCACAGCCTCCTGAGTTGACAGCGCCAGAATGGCCTACCACAACATGTCTGTAATGCGATGTTTCCACTAGTGGATACCAGCCTCCATTGTTAGACCGCCTTGTGAAAAGAGAAAGCCATTAAATCTGATATTTTTGATTGTGCAAGCGGACATAGGACTCCCCCGTGTAACTTTGAATGAGCCACTGGCAGGCTCCGGCGTGACACACCTGCCGTTTGCTAAGGGCTCTGGAAGAGGCCACGTTATTGTCAGTCGCCAGGACGGGACTGCGGGATGAATAACTTCATTCCACTGCTTCATGTCCTGGAACGCATACTGCAAAATTTGTCTAGTCAGGGCACTTGAGAAGTGGAGACTACATCTCATGGCCACATGAATCTTGTGGGGGCTGAACTAGAGGAGGAGGAGGAGGAGGACATTGGAGCACAAGCAGAGTCTGGTGAAATTTGTGTTTTTTCTACTCAGGTGACAGGAGAGGAGGAGGAGGAGCAGGAGCATCCGGAGGAGGTAGATGACGAGGCAGATGACCCAGAAGCACTGTGGCAGGATACTGTGGATGTGGAGACCGGGAGTCCCTCAGAGTCACTTGCGCAGATGGCCCGCAGCATGCTGCTTTGCCTAACTAGTGTTAGCCGAATAGGCAACATCCGGCATAGGGATGAATTTTGGCTCTCCATCCTCTTGGACATCCGCTACCGGTCCAAAATGGGTGACTTTTTTCCTGCTGCTGAGAGGAAGGAACAACTGGCATACTATAGAGAAATACTGAGCACACAGTTGGCCACTGCCTATGTGCGCCATTGTCCATCCTCTGTCAGGTCTGACCGGGGGATTCCTGGCAGCCATTGCTCACGTAGTACTACCATGGCTGCTGTGGGGAGCTGGAGGGGTAGGAGCAGAAGCAGTTACATCAACAGTCGCTTAAGTCTGGATTTCTTAATGAGCAATTTCCTTCAGCAGCAGCAGCAGGACAGCAGCAGCAGGACATAAAGCAGACCCTGCACCAGCAGGTGGTGGCCTACATGGACAGCACTTTACCACATGAGGTAGAGGATCCCATGGACTACTGGACAGCCAAACTTGATGCGTGGCCGCAACTTGCGGAGTTTGCAGTAGAGAAGCTGTCCTTCCCGGCCAGTAGTGTGGCATCAGAGCGGGAGTTCAGTGCGGCGGGGGGCATCTTTACCCCCAGGAGAACCCGCTTGTCATGATGCCTCCTCCAAACGTTGAGAAATGAGTCGGGGTTCTAACTACCTGCCTCAGCTACTATTCTGATGCTGCCACCCACCTGATGCCACACATCTGCTGCTAGTTGCACCATCTGCCTCCTACCATCTTTACCAGGGACTGGAATTGTCTGCCACCAACACACTATATCATTGTGCTAATCTGCCGCTCTTGCTGCTTCTGATGCCACCTTCACACTATATCATTGTGCCACTCTGCGGGCTCCTGCTGCTTCTGATGCCACCAACACACTATATCATTGTGCCACTCTGTGGGCTCCTCCTGCTGCTGCTCCTTCTGATACCGCCTTCACACTATATCATTGTGCCACTCTGCGGGCTCCTGCTGCTGCTTCTCATGCCACCTTCACACTATATGATTGTGCCACTCTGCGGGCTCCTGCTGCTTCTGATGCCCCCTTCACACTATATCATTGTGCCACTCTGTGGGCCCCTACTGCTTCTGATGCCACCTTCACACTATATCATTGTGCCACTCTGTGGCTTTTCCTGTTGCTGCCACCATGCTGCTGACATCTGTGGACTCCTGCTGCTGCTTCTTCTGTCGCCACCTCCACACTCTTATCATTGTGCCACTTTGTGGCCTCCTGGTGCTGCTGATGCCACCTCCACGCTATATAATTGTGCCACTCTGTGGCTTTCCCTGTTACTGCCACCATGTTGCTGCCACCTGTGCGATCCTGCTGCTGATGCCACCTCCACACTAAATCCTTGTGTCACTCTGTGGCTATCCCTTTTGCTGCCACCATGTTGCTGCCACCTGTGGGCTCCTGCTGCTGCTTCTGCTGCCGCCACCTTCACACTCTTATCATTGTGCCACTTTGTGACCTACCATGTTTCCGCCACCTCCATAATTTGTCATTGTGCCACTCTGCAGCCTACTCATGCTGCTGCCAACTGACCGCTGTCTCCCTGGAACACCCTGTTATTTCCATAATGCTGTTTTCACCCTCCATCACTCTATGACTTTGCCACTATGTTTGGTTTCCCCCTTCATTTCATCTGTCAGAACACAGAGGACATGCAAGTATCCCATTTGCTGCTCATCTCTATTCTGGATCAACTCCTGTTTGTTTTTGGCTTTAGCAATACTGATGGATACTTCACCGATTGAAAGAGGACACTGACGCATGAAAAGAAGGGCAAAATGATCAGTGACGTTAATGCAAAATTACTGCCGACATCCTCTGCACTCTTTTGGAGGGCTTTCCACATGTATCCGCATTTAACAGAACAGGTTCTGTCGTAATCTATGGAATCATCAGATGTTGATGAGGAGTGCACTCTTTGATGTTATAGTGGGATGTTGTCCCTCAACTTTGTCCTTTCGAGCTGGCACAGACGTTACCTTGTCAGGCTGCGTTCCCGCTTCGCTTATTTGGGGAAGTTGGCCTATGTAAGTGCACAT
>CM033645.1:132241212-132252812 GCA_019512145.1 Engystomops pustulosus
TCACCCACCCCCCCACCCCCTATATCATGTGCCACTCTGCTGCTTCTGATGCCACTTTTAACTATATGATTGTGCCACTCTGCGGGTCCTGCTGCTTATGAGCCCACCAACACCACTATATCATTCTGCCACTCTGCCGCTCTTGCTCTTCTGATGCCACCTTCACACTATAATCATGTGCCACCTTGCGGGCTCCTGCGAATGCTTCTGATGCACCAGCAACTATATCATTGTTCCACTCTGCGGGCTCTTGCTGGCTTCGATGCCCATTCACACTATATCATTGTGCCACTTGCGGGCTCTGCTGCTTTGATGCCACCAACACAATATATCATTGTGCCACTTGTGGGCCTCCTGCTGCCTGCATACTGATGCCCACCTACACTATATCATTCTGTCACTCTGCGGGTCCTGTGTGATGCTTGCTGCTACGATGCCTCCAAACCACTATATCATTCTGCCACTCTGCCGCTCTTGCTGCTTCTGAGCCACCTCCCACTATATCAATTGTGCCACTCTGCGGGCTCCTGCTCTGCTTCTGATGCCAAGCACACTATATCATTGTTCACTCTGCGGCTCTTGCTCTTCTGATGCCACCTTCACACTATATCATTGTGCCACTCGCGGGTTCCTGCTGCTTCTGATGCCACCAACACACATATCATTGTGCCACTCTGTGGGATCCTCCTGCTGCTGCTGCTTACTGAGTGCCACCTTCACACTATATCATGTGTCCACTCTGCGGGCTCCTGCTGCTGCTTCTGATGCCACCAACACACTATATCATTGTTCACTCTGTGGGCTCCCTGCTGCTGCTGCTACTGATGCCACCTTAACATATATCATTCTGTCACATGGGGGCTCCTGTGCCGCTCTTGCGCTTCTGATGACCCCTTCACACTATATCATGTGCCACTCTGCGGGCTCCTGCTGCTGCTTCTGATGCCACAAGCACACATCAGTGTTCCATCGGCCGCTCTTGCTGCTTCTGATGCCACCTTCACACTAGATATATGTGCCACTCTGCGGGCTCCTGTGATTCTGATGCCACCAACACACTATATCATTGTGCCACTCTGTGGGCTCCTCCTGCTACTGCTGCTACTGATGCCACCTTCACACTATATCATTCTGTTACTCTGCGGGCTCCTGTTGCTGCTGCTGCTGCTACTGATGCCTGTTTTACAAACAAAACAGTCAGACGGATGGATGGTAATAGCTCGATGTTTATTGTTTATAAGGTTATTGTAAGAAAAGATAACAATTTGGACAACATGTAATGTTGTGAAAGATTGTAAAATGCAATATGACAATGTATCAATGTGATATCTGTTATACTCAATAAAAAAAAGTAAAAAAAAAAAATCAGGACTTGAGGAATCTATAGCTGATTTATCTTAACCCCTAGAGGCACCTAGATATTATAGTACGTCCTGGTGAGAGCTTCACTAGCACACCAGGACGCACTATAACGTCCTCTCTCCCGGAGCGCACTGTAACTACACACAGTGCCCGGGACTTGGGAGGTCAGCTGGGACGTATAGCTAACCTCTCAGGCTTGCCAACAATGGACTGCTCCTATTGGTCCATTGTCCACGATCGCTGTGACAGCCGGTTCTATTCAGAACCGGCTGTCACAGCATCGAAGCCGGCATCGGAGGTTCCCAGTCTCACTGTCTGTACAGACAGTGTCCGGGAACGGGGAGATGAGCTGTCACGGACAGCCTGCACTCCCCTGTCACCGGCAATGGACCGCTGCTGTGGGTCCATTGCCGACGATCGCTGTGACAGGCGGTTCTGTACATGCTACATGCTGTTACATGCAGATTGCCGGTGCCTAGGATCGCTGTCTGCATAGACAGCGACCGGGCACCGGAGATTCTTGGCCCCAGACATGTGACCAGCGATGGACCAATAGATGTGGTCCATTGCTGGCTATCACTGTGATTGGTGGGTTTGATCTGATCCACCAATCACAGTGAAGCAGGTACACAGGCGGGCTGACAGGCTCTGATCTCTCTGTTGGTTGAGAGAATTTGGAGAGATCAGAGCCTGTCAGAGAATTGTCTGCCCCTCACAAAGTGAAATCACCCCATAAACCCCTGATCGCCCCTCTTTGTGCCTCCAGCACCTGACCCCTTCACCTCCCATTCATAAGGGAGAGTTCTCTTTCTTTTTTTTTTCAAAATCTAAAAAAAAAGTTTTAGGTAGCTTAGGTGTTAGTTAGTGTGTCATCGTCAATTCGTTGCGTTAGTTACTTAGTGTCAGTGCGCCGTCAATTTGTCGCGTTAGTTAATTAGTGTCACTTTAGGTAGATTATCTCTGTTACTGACAGTGATAGTCATTGTCATTTAGCTGTATTATTTGTTAGTTACCGTCAGTTTGTCAGTGGTTAAGTGGGTTAGTCAGTGTCTGTAAGTGTAAAAAAAACAAAAAACATTTTTTTTAAAAGTTGTTTGTTCATTAGTGTCAGTCACCGTCTGTCATTGTCATTTGTCATTCCGTCCCTGTCAGTCCATTAGTTAGTCAGCATTAGTGTTAAAAAAAAAAAAGATTTAGTGCTCAGGTTCTGCCTGAGGATTTAGATTGGGCACCCCTAAGAGATTACACCCCCCAAATACTGGCATTTACTGCAGTAGCAGGGATTAAGGTCCATACTGAAGGGCTCTCTGCCCTCGTTTTTTTCAAATTAATTTTTACAGACAATTTGGTCCAATTAATGGTAGAACAAACCAACAAATATGCGGGCAAGAGTTTATACGGGCAAATCCATCTTCTTTTTATGCCAGAACTTATAGGTGGCACCCTACAAACTGTGGGGAAATGTTAAAGTACTGGGGCCTTGTTTTAAATATGGGCCTTACAAAAAAGCCTAAAATAAGATCCTATTGGTCCACGGATGTTCTGTACTTCTGCCTGCTGTATCACACAATAATGTCCAGGCCCCGATTCCAAGCTATACAAAAATGTCTTCATTTTGCGGATAATTCCTTATGCCTCCCCCAGGATGACCCAAACTATGACCGAATTTTTAAAATACGCCCCCTTCTAACAATTTTAGAAGAAAAATTTTCAGCTGTCTACACCCCTCAAAGGGAAATCTCAGTAGATGAGTCCCTAATGTGCTTCAAGAGGAGAGTTAAATTCCGATAGTATCTGCCTAATAAGCGAGCCAGATACGGAATAAAATTATATAAATTGTGTGAGGCAGAGACAGGATACACATTTTCATTCTGTGTGTATGACAGGACAATACAGCCCCCAGAATGTCCACCACACATTGGCGCAAATGGAAAAATTGTGTGGGACCTTATATTCCCACTACTTAATCAGGGGTACCACTTATACACCGACAATTGGTATTCAAACGTTCCCCTGTTTAAATGCCTCATGGACAAAAGTACAATGGCCTGTGGGACAGTGCGAAAAAATCATAAACCCCTTCCCAAAACCTTTGTTAGTCAAATGCTGAGAGCTGGCGAAAGCAGAGCAGTGCAAAATGAGGGGGTGCTGTGCTTAAAATTTAAAGATAAAAAAGAGGTGATGATGCTGACAACAATTCATGACGCCAGCTGTACCCCTGTCACCCAGCGTGGCACTTCCACTACCATCCAGAAGCCTGTATGTATACAGGATTATAATAAATTTATCGGGGGGTTGATTTAAATAACCAGATTTTGAAGCCCTACACCGTGACTAGAAAAAAACAGAATCTGGTACAAAAAACTAGCAATCCACCTTGTACAGATGGCAATGTACAACTCCTTTGTCCTTTTCAGAAAGGCCGGCCACCAGAGTACATACTTAGAGTACCAGGAGAATGTCATCAAATCACTCCTGGGTGAAGGGGAAGGGGAAAGCTCTGCCTCATCTATAAATGTTTCCTGAATAGTACCAGGGCAACATTTTCCATCTGTGGTGCCACCAACAGAGAAAAAGCTAAACGCCCAAAAAAGATGCCGTGTGTGCACAAAGAATGGTATCCGCAAGGATACCATATACCAATGTGACACATGTCCTTCCAAACCTGGGCTTTGTATGAAGGATTGCTTCCGTATCCACCACACAGCCCTGGAAGTCTAATTTGGAAAAATCCCATCAGTGCCATTCTGATATTTGCCCATTTTTTTTATTTTTATAACAAAACTAAAAACATCATTATACCCCTAGATGAATACCTAATGATGTTATCTGCACATTTATAGGCCAATGCCAGTGCTGCCCAAAAATTACAAATCCGATGCCTCACATAAGATACAGCCTGATAAATATTACAAAGTATTGTTTCATTTTTATGCTCAGGTCAGTGTGTGAAAATGTGTCTTATAAATGAAACATTTGTGGAAAAATGAAAAACTAAAATTTTACTTTGGCTTTTCACTAAATTCTACATAAGTGACTAATTTTATCACTTTCAAAAAGGAATCACATGTTGGGGACTTTCACTGTACCTTTGGGTCTGTGCAAAAATAACATGACCCCGAGATATTTCAGCCAAAACTAAACTTCAAAAATAGCATTCCCTCCATTCTGAACCTTGCTATTTCACTAAAAAAAGCTATTTACAAACACATTTGGAGTATTGCCAAATTGTGTGGCATAATTCAGGGTGCTTTTCTACCTTTTAAAAATGACATTTAGCTACTTCACCCCTTGTAAAAATGGAATTTCAGGAGCTAAAATGACATTTGCTTGAACAAATTCTAATTCTTCATTTCCACAGTCATATGCTAATGAATACTGTAAAACTTGACCTGTAGAGTCAAACCATTAACTTTACTCCTTGATATATTCCTTGAGGGGTGTAGTTTCCAAAAAGGGGTCACTTTTGGGGGTTTATCACTGTTACAGTACCTCAGGAGCTATTCGAACATGACATGGGGCATGAAAATGATTTCATCAAAATCTGTTCTCCAAAAGCCTTGTTCTCTTTCCAACTCCTGCCATATACCCCTACAGATTTTTACAACCACATATGGGGTATTGTCGTATTCAGAAGAAATTGTGTGACAAAATTTGGGGTGCTTTTCTACCGCCATCACAAACTGCTTGTTAAAATCCATTTTGGGGCTAAAATGAGATTTTCTTGAAAAAATGTAAATTTTCATTTTCACAGTCTATGTTCAATAATCTGTAAGAAACCCTGTAGGGTCTAAGCTCTTCACTTTACCCCTTGATATTATTCCTTGAGGGGTTTGTAGTTTCAAAATGGGGTCACTTTGGGGGTTTATCACTGTTACAGTACCCAGGAGCTATTCAAACATGAACATAGGGGCATGAAAATGATTCATCAAAATATGCTCTCCAAAGCCTAGCCTTGTTCTCTTTCCAACTCCTGCCATATACCCCTACAGCAATACACCACATATGGGGTATTGCCGTATTCAGAAGAAATTTTGTGACAAATTTTGGGGTGCTTTTCATACCTAACGCTTTTAAAAATGACATTTTGGGGCTTAAAATGAGATTTCTGAAAAAATTTAAATTTTATTTTCACAGTCATGTAAAAATTCTGTAACCCTGTAGGGTAAGCCACTCACTTACCCGATATATTCCTTGAGGGTGTAGTTTCAAGCAAATGGGGTCACTTTGGGGGTTTATCCTGTTACAGTACCTCAGGAGCTATTCGAAACATGACAAGGGGCATGAAAATGATTTCTCAAAATTCTGCTCTCCAAAGCCTAGCCTTGTTCTCTTTCCAACTCCTGCCATATACCCCTACGCATACAACCACATATGGGGTATTGCCGTATTCAGAAGAAATTGTTGGACAAAATTTGGGGTGCTTTCACCTAAACTGCTTTTAAAAATGACATTTTGGGGCTAAAATGAGATTTTCTTGAAAAAATGTTTTGGGTCAAAGATGTCACCAAACCGGTGAGAAAAGGGTTATTGTACAACTGTGACTAAGGACGTTATACTTGACTAAGGTTACACTTTGCTACTGAAGGAATCATTGTTCAATGTTAACGTCTTGCATTTGATATCACAGCTGTTTTCAGGAGAAGAGAGATGAGACCCCAGGGGGAAATTCAAAGACATGTTCAACCGTAAGTTTCCAGAGTGGTCGAGCTGTGTACTGATATAATAAGTACATGTTCCTTCTATGAAATTTGATTTTACATCTATATCTTTCAGGACCTCTGTGCTATACACTGGAAGAAACTAACAACGAAGAAATGCAATTAAAGGTTTCCATATTTTAACGCTCGTGGGGGTACCGAAGTATGAAGGAAAATGACAAAAGGGGGATAGCAGGAACAGTACAGGTATACGCTAAATGATGGAGGGGAATGTAAGTGCTTAACATTCGTAATCTATAGTAATAGCCATCTACATTCTAAAGACGTGGAGAAAAACTATCCTTTAATGGACAGAAAATGATGATGACCAAAGAAGATGACAAGAAGCTCATCTATTTTAGATTTAGTATAGTCTCTGAATTTATTTGTATTTTGATCACAGTACACCATACATTTATTAATATTTAATTTATAGTAATGAGTTATATTGATATTCACCTAAGGACAATTCAATTATTACCAGACTTCTAAACAAAAGAAAGTATCACTCCAATGATTTATATATAGTTGAATATTTGTTAGGGTTTTTTTTGAGGCATCGAAACAGATGTATCGCACCTCAAAGAGGGGGAAGGGATGACAATGTTAAATATTACTGATTTACAATATTCTATTTGGTTGTGAAAATAACTCACTAGTTGATCAAACAACATGTCATGAGATACAATATGGGATTAAATACAAATGGAGAGTAAGTGTTGTAATACATCAGAGTGAAAGATCAGGCCATACATGGGCAGCTTGGGTTGTATGTACATTTTGACACATAACCTAAAAACCTATGAAGGAAGCAACTTCCCCAACACATGCTATCACCTGGCATTAGTTATACTTTGCCATAATGGTGTCTCTGTGTTACTGGTCATAAAGGAATGTTACCATATATTGTTATGCAACAAGCCAATGGATGAGTTTGGCTCACAACTGCAGTCGATAGGACTGTACTCTTTAAAGTGACTCTCCAAGGGGAATGGGCAACATTAGCATTTAAAACACACACCAAGCTATCTCTTGACACCACCGCTGACAAATGGCGGATTTTTAAGGACACAAGTTATGGAGATGACGAAGAGGAAGAAAGCCCCCATACCCCCGACACACAAGATGATGAAACTTCACCTGAGATATTTAACTGGGAATGCGACTTACCACATGACTAATAATCTCACAACGTTTTTCTGTATTCTGCAACCTGGACGACGCAATAAACGCACACTTTTCTAATAATTTATCCTTAGTCCTTCTATTTTTTGAAGAACATATTTAAATGGACAAGCGAAGATTTAATATTTAATACAGATTTCTATTTAAAAAACTTTTTTATTAGTTTTATAACCATAAAAAATTTAACAGACAATATATGCCCTGTGGGCCACCTATTTGTAATCAACCTTTTAGAGTGAGACAAATGAAAAGTGACAACACGTGAAGAGAGGGAGCTCAAAGAATGCCACTGCTTTCCACGACATCACACTATCATTGACTCAATTACTAACTAAAATTATACTTAACTTGCCCAGGCGAGAATACCCCTTTACACTGTCACTTTTAAGTCATACAACAAAACCAGGTAGTCTTGGACCCAAACCCACAGGATATGGTAAATTTTGGGACAATTCCCAGGTTTCTAAAGTCACTCTACATCAAGCATTTGTATGGTATCCACGTTTTAGGGTACATCTTTTTATCCACCATAAGGAGCGAATCGATTCTAATGATTCCTAACTCGGTTAGAATTGTCAGTAGAAAATTCGATTCGTCACGAAGCCAAAGTTTATTGTTTGATTCGGGAGCGGAACAGAAGTGTTTCCCCCCTCGCTGCTCGAGAGGGGGCGGCATCGGGCTCCTATCTAACGGACAGGCCAAGGTACCTGCCTCCAGCACAAAGTCCACGCTGGTCCCCCCGACAGGCTCCGATTCACCCCCCCCCGGATACCGATTCCCCCCTCCCCGGCAACCCCCTACCCTGGAGGACAAGGGCGATGAGAAGAAAGAAAAAAGGTAAGTATAGACTTATATCTGTATTGTGATATTGTAAGTATGTATGTATATATAATGTCATGTCTGAATGTATGTATAGATGTGTGTGTGTATATAAGTTATTTGTACGTGGTAAACGATATGTGTATATTTGCGTATAGTAACTCAGTTGTATGTGTGTACATTCCAGCGTGCCAACCAGGTAAAATACTATATGGCAAACGCCTTATATACTGTATCTGCAGCACTGTATTGTATGTATATGGCAACGGTATGCTGATAATGACGTCGCACCGTGAATGTATTATATGGTATTGGCGGCCGATGGTATGTATTATATGGTATATGGCGGCAGATATATGTATTATATAAAATATGAAGACGCTGTATGTTTATATGGTATCTGGCGGCACGCTGTTGTATGGTATGGTATATGGGGGCCGCTTTTTGTATGATTATATTGTATATGGCGGCACGCGTGTAATGTTATATATGGCATATGCGGCCCGCTGTATGCTTATAGTGGTATTGGC
Source organism: Engystomops pustulosus (assembly GCA_019512145.1). Taxonomy (NCBI): domain Eukaryota; kingdom Metazoa; phylum Chordata; class Amphibia; order Anura; family Leptodactylidae; genus Engystomops; species Engystomops pustulosus. The sequence goes on from CM033645.1 coordinate 132,249,809, forward strand.
GGCACGCTGTCATGTATTAATGGTATAGTGGCGGCACGTCTGTAGTACTTATATGGTTATGGCGGCCCGCTGTATGTATTATATGGTATATGGCGCAGCTGTTAATGTATTATATAGTATATGCGGCACGCTGTAGAGCATTATTAGTATATGGCGGGACGCTGTATGTTTATATAGGTATGGCGGCACGCTGTATGTATTATATAGTACTATGCTGCACCTGTATGTATTATATGTGGAGATGTGCGAATTGTGTATAAAATCGTTTGTGTCCCCGATTCGACGAATTTTTGGAAAAAATTTGATCGACCACAGAGCGAATCAAAACGGTAATCATGTTAAAAAACAGGCATTTCCGGGCTGCATAGAGCCTGTAGGTAGAGAAGTCGCTCCCCGCTCCTCGGTCTCAGCAACCCGCTCTGCGCTCTCAGCACCCCGCTCTCCGCTCCCCCCAGCGGTGTGGGGTGCCCCCTATTTTTCAATTCAGCCGGAAAAAAATTCAATGCAGTTGAAAATGATGAAAAAAACAATAGTGCACCATTTCGGTGTGGGCGTGGTTTTTACAGCTTTCACTGTGCGCCCCAAGTGACAGGTCTGTTCACTCATTTGGTCTATACGATTCACGGGGGATACCAAATTTTATAGTGTTTATACAGTTTTCATACATTTACAAAAATTAAAATGTGCTTTTTTCATCATTTTCACTGCATTAGAATTTTTCTGGGTGGAATTGAAAATAGGGGCACACACGCCGGGCTTTTTCCATCAATTTTCGGCAAAAATATCGTGGGGGTCCAACCTAGAGGGGGCTCCCAGGCCTTTCCCCATTTTTACAAAAAATGGGGGAAAAACTTTGGGGTGCCCCCTATTTTTCAAATCAGCCCAGATACAAAAAAGCAACAGCAGCCTGCATTACTGAGTCTGGGATAGCCTGCAGTCCGCCCCACCTACCTGACCATCTATGACGGTCAGGTACTGGGTTTGTACCTGGCTCTTCCGCGCATCCTGGTGCTGAATACCGGGGCGGTAATGGTCATGGGTGTTAGTTGAATTTGCCACATTAAGGCAAAACACTAGGCCAGCCCTTAGTAATGAGCACGTCATGATGCCGGCACACACTACTATGGACAAACTATGAAGAGGTGCGGCAAAAACAGAATCACACCGTTTTTTTTTGTTTTTTTTTAAAGTTTTTATTGAAATTTTTTTTTTTTTAAATAATACATATACATTGGACATGATACTATGTGTGTACACATCTTATCAATGCTTATACATGAGTGGTATAAAAAAGGTTAGTTTCTTCTTTTTAACAAATACGTACAAAATTAATTGTCATGTTGGATGGTAGCTATTCCTCACTGTGTGGCTGTAGTATTCCTCACTGGTGCTGGTGCCCGGTAGTGTTTCTCCACCTGTTTTGGCCGGTTAGTGTGTGGTCTCACTGGCATGGCGGTAGTGTTTCTCACTGTATTACGATGTAGTGATTGTTCTGCACTGTGTGTATGGCGGTATTGTTGCTCACTGCATGCGGTATTCATGTCCTCACGTGTATAACTATAGTAGTGTTTCGTCCCTGTATCGGCGGTAGTTTTCTCCGTGAGGCCATGTAATGGTGATTCCTCACTGTATGGTGCGGTAGTTGTTTCTCACTGGGCTGGAGGTACCGTGTTGTCCGCACTGTATGGGCGCTTATTGTTTTCTCACTGTATGGCGGCGGTTAGTAGTTCCGTCACTGTGTCGTGTGCGGTAGTATTGCCTTCACTGTATGGGCGGTAGTGTTGTCGACACTGTTATGTGCGGGTGTGTGTGTTTTCTCGCTCTATGGGCGGGTTATGTTTGTGCACTGTATGGAGGTAGTGCTTCGTCACGTGTCTATGGGGTAGTGTGCGTCCTGTATGTAGGTATGTCCCTCACTGATGGCGCTCGTGTCTTTCTCCACTGTAGTGGCGGTCGTATTCCTCACTGTAATGGTGCGTAAGTGTCTCTCGCACTGTGTGGAGGTAGTGTTTCTTCTCACTCTATGGGGTAGTATTCCTCACTCTATGGCGGTATATTCGCACTGTATGGCGGTAGTAGTCTCACTGTACATGCGGTAGTGTTTCTCACGTAATGGCGGTAGTGGTTCCACTGTATGGCGGTAGTGTTTCTCACTGTATGGCGTAGTTTTCTCACTGTATGGCGTAGTGTGTCTCTCTTATGGCGGTATTATTCCTCACTGTATGGCGGTAGTTTCCTCCACTGTATGGCGGTAGTGGTTTCTCACTGTATGGCGGTAGTTTTTTCTCACTGGGTATGCGGTAGTGTTGCTCACTGTATGTGGTAGTGTTTTCTCACTGTCATGGCGGTAGTGTTTCTCACTGTTGGCGGTAGTGTTCGTCCTGTATGGAGGTATGTCCCTCACTGTAGGGCGGTAGGTTTCTCACGGTATGGCGGTAGTATTCCTCACTGATATGGATAGTTTCAAGAATGGGGTCACTTTTGGGGGTTTATCACTGTTACAGTACCTCAGGAGCTATTCGAACATGACAAGGGGCATGAAAATGATTTCATCAAAATCTGTTCTCCAAAAGCCTTGTTCTCTTTCCAACTCCTGCCATATACCCCTACAGCTATTTACAACCACATATGGGGTATTGCCGTATTCAGAAGAAATTGTGTGACAAAATTTGGGGTGCTTTTCTACCTCAAACTGCTTTTAAAAATGACATTTTGGGGGCTAAAATGAGATTTTCTTGAAAAAAATGTAAATTTTCATTTTCACAGTCTTATGTTCATAAATACTGTAAAAAAACACCTGTAGGGTAAAAATTTCCACTTTACCTCTTGATATATTCCTTGAGAGGTTTAGTTTCAAGAATGGGGTCACTTTTGGGGGTTTATCACTGTTACAGTACCTCAGGAGCTATTCGAACATGACAAGGGGCATGAAAATGATTTCATCAAAATCTGTTCTCCAAAAGCCTTGTTCTCTTTCCAACTCCTGCCATATACCCCTACAGCT
>CM033645.1:132253189-132324654 GCA_019512145.1 Engystomops pustulosus
AGCTATTTACAACCACATATGGGGGTATTGCCGTATTCAAAGAAGAAATTGTGTGACAAAATTTGGGGTGCTTTTCACTCAAACTGCTTTTTAAAAATGACATTTTGGGGGCCTAAAATGAGATTTTCTTGAAAAAATTGTAAATTTCATTTTCACAGTCCTATGTTAATAAATTCTGTGAAACACCTGTAGGGTCAAACCTTCCTTTACCCCTTGATATATCCTTGAGGGGTGTAGTTTCCAAAATGGGTCATTTTGTCAGGGTTTTCTACTGTTTGACACCTCAGGGATCTACAAAGCAACATGAACCTGAATGCTTTTCATAAAATGCTGCTTTTCAAAAGCCCAATGGCCCTCCTGCTTTGTGTCCTTGCATGTGCCCAAAAAACCAGTTCACATCTACATGTGGGATATTTCTTACTCAGGAGAATCACATAACTAATTTAGGATGCATTACTCTTTTACTCTTGTACATTTAAATTTATTGAACTAATTAAACCGTTATAGAAAAAAAAATTATAATTTCTTAACTTTACCTCTTTTTATTTGAATTCCTGTGAGATGCTTAAAGGTTAATAGACATCCTTATACCTGTTTTGAGTTGTTGAAGAGGTGCAGTTTATAAATGGGGTGAATTATAGGGGGTTCTAATATATAGGCCTTTTAAAAAAACACTTTAGATATGACTGGTCCCAAAAAAAACTTGTTTTGGAAATTTTCTCTTATTTGGAAAATTGCTGTTTATATTTTTAAGCCTTCTCAAATCCTAAAAAAGTAAAAAAACTATGTCAAAATGATGAAAACATAAATTAGAGATATGGTAAATGTTGGATATAAACTTTTTGTGAAGTAGTAAAAATTATTTATCTGACAAGCAAAAAATTTCAAATATGAAAATTGTAAAATTTTTCAACATTTTTGCCAAATTTGTTTTTTTACAAAAACTACAATACATATTGGCAGACAACACCACTACCATGATGTACAATATGTCACAAAAAACAATCTAAAATCACATAGATAAGTTGAAGTGGTTCAATTTTATAACCATATAAACTGACACATGTCAGATTTGAAAAAATGGGGCTGCTTCCTTAAGGCCAAAATAGGCTGAGTCCCGTAGGGGTTAAAGGACTTCTACCCCAGGTTGAAAAATTGTAAACCAAGTACACTTATATGCTTGTGTTGTGTGCCTCTCTGACAGGTCTCTGCTCTTCTCTTAGCTTCTTAGGACCACTTTTATGAAAAAAAAGGTTTTAAAAAAAATGCAAATGAACTGAGGGGCTCTGGCCTCCATAGATGTCAATGGAAGTTTTTAGGCCACCAGCTCTGGTTCTTATATATTTTATTTGTGTTATGTGGCTGGTAATCAATTAGATGTTCTGAGTGACCTTGAATCTTAAATATGAATTCTGTCGTACAAAAGGAAGTGTGTGAGCCTTATATTTTCACTTCTGTGGTTTATGTTTTTTGTTTATTAATTGATCAAGCGCCTCAACTTTGTGTGGCCTATGGGCCTCCTACCAGTACACACAGCACACACTGGGTCCTACTTGCACAGAGGAAAGAGTGGGGGAGAAAAAGAACATGTTCTTTCACTGCAACACAGCTCCGTCACCATCAGCAGCACAAAAGAGAGGGTGCAGACAGTAATAAACTCTCTATAACAGCACCGTTATGATCAAGGTATTACTTGATACTATTCACTGACAAGAGCAACTTACAAGGAAGGTATTACTGGAAGCTATTCATGACCGGAGCAGCTTTAGAATCAAGGTATTACTGGATAATATTTGCTGGCAGGAGCAACTTTTCAATTGAGGTATACTGGGTGTTATACATGATAGGAACAACTTATCTTTATTATAGAGCTGAATACAATAGAGACAGGACTTTCAAGATCTTGCTGGATAATGTGGTTAATGTTTCATACTTCTGTCTAATCTTCCAAGTATTGCTGTATAATAGTTCAATGTAGTTATCTTTCCGTGCCCTAAAAGGGTAATTATTTTAGATTTCCACCGTACTTATTAACCTGAGCCTATTCTCAGTATCTAAGTGCCCTCAAAAGGGCAATGTGCTGAAGTTTGAGAAGTCTCTGCCAACTGACTGAGCCTATAACGAGCAGCAACCTCCTACAAGGCAGCCTACAAGGGAAATGTCTGTGGTTGCAAGCTGCTAGCAGTCAATCAAGCAGCAGGTAATTGTTTGGTCTGTGGGTGCTCAACCTTCCAAATTTATACAGACATGCACTTTGCAGTTTGGGTCTGGCTTATCAATATATGTTGCATAAATATAATTTTCCTCTATATAAAGGGATAGGTGTTGGGCTGCTGAAAACTCTAGTCCCCCTGATCCTTCTTGTGAATGAAAAATCAATGGGAAACTCTATTCCCTTCTTTTTAGCATCAAATGTGATTAAATCTGGGATGGAAGCTCCTCCAATATTGAAGCGAGATATGTGGTTCATACATTGATCTAATTTCAAAGTGACTCACGAATTACAAAAGGGTAGAGACACTCTGCGTACTGGTTCCGATACATTTTTGATGATTAGAAAAGTAAAGCTAAGAATGTACGTATATGATCAATGTGTAAAAAACAATTATTTTCTAAAGAAATGTTTCCTTACATTGCTGTGTGAATTAGGTATTTCAGTCAGATTACTATTACATAGAACCACTATATTTTTTCTCTTAGATGAGATGTATTAACTTGAAAAAAAAAGATAATAAATAAAATACATCAGTGTTCCTTTTTCAGACTAAAGGGGAAAAGCGGAATTCATTAACTGCCCCAACAAGAGCCAATTAGTTGGAATTCAGACTAAAAAAGAATGCATTATGAGAGCTAACAGGATAGTGGAGAGGTTCTAAGAAGGGTCATAGTAACAGGAACATAGGCTTTATCTTCATGTTGCCTTTCCACAGTTGAGATAAAGCAGACCTTGAGATACAAAACAAAATGCAGCATATATAAACCAGGTAGAAAAGATAATGCATTTAAAATCTCTTCCAAAATTATTTCTTGTTACATGACAGAAAAGATTGATTTAAAATATAATTCAGCTTTCTTTATTATTTTACAGTCATAATTAGCTTAATTTAAGAACATCAGTTTAATTTAAGCAATGAAAAGCAAAATAATCACTTTATCATTAAGAAAGACTAAACAATTGTGCTTAGCATTACTTAATAGCCACATTAACATCATTTCGGGAACTCTACGTAATTATTTTATAATATAATACTTAAAATGTAATTTAGTCTTTTCTATTATTTTCACTAAATTTAAATTTAATAAGTGTTTAATTCAGATTTAGAGATTGCTTTAATAAGATTTAGTTCTTAGTTGTGTTTAGTTCATTTTCATGCAATTTGTTAGTGGAATTTATATACAAAATTATTATTCTACACATATGCATGTAACCACTTATTACTCTTATATTAATAACAGTGAATGCAAAGAATACACATTTCCTACTTTTCAATCATAAGTGGTCAAATAATAAAACATATAAAAGTCTGTAAACTTTTATTCTAATTAAAAGAGCTTCTAATATAAAAAATAAAAAATAAAAAATGCAATATAGTCAGCATCTATAAGTAAAACAAAAAATATTTTTAATGTGCACAGTTGTGTCAGTTGAGTCTTAGCTCTGAAAAAAGGGAAAAAATTCAAACTCTGTGAAGCTAAAATGAATTTCAAAGCTTCAAGATTGACAAAAAAAAATAATTTGCACCATTTTCTTGTGGTCTTTGTTTTTCTTTAAAACTCTTTTATTGATTTTATAAAGATAACAAGAAGACACATAAGAAAACATCCTTAAAAGGTACTGGCTTTTAAAGCTGTATTGGCTTTATTTTGACAGTTTTCACTGAACAGTCTAACATGACACCACCCCTTATCTTTCAGTACCTAATGTTAGGTTTATCATGTTTTATTAATTTAAGAAATATTTTAAATTTACTGTACAAAAAAAACAGGGAAAGGAGGGGTGATATACACTTTTTAATGATTTTTTAACTCTTTTAAAACATTTTTTTCAGCATCCAATGGTGTTGAATTTTAAGGGGTTTTCAGTATGTCAGTATGTTGTGAATATTACCTGCATCTGAATTAAACCATGCCTCCAGAGTCTAGTTCAGGTTCTACTATGACAGGCTATGGGTACTAAGGAGACTCGTGGTTATGATAGCAAACTGATTCTATCCCTTGGTGGGGTGGGATATTGCATCCATATGTTTATTTCTCCAGGTTAGTTCCCTTAGTCTCTAGGTCTAGTTCCCCTCCTGCACACAAGTCTAGTCCCCTAGTCCCTCACTGCCACCAGATAGCCCCCTGCCTCAGCTATCCCCTATTCCCAGCCGGTCCCCTACCCTCAGTTTGTTCCCCCCTGGTACCCAGAGCTATCGACCCTCTTCCCTAGCTTGTCCCCCGCTTGCTTCAGGTTTAGCCCCCTAGCCTCCAGCTAGTCCCCTTCTCCCTAGCTGCTCCCCTGCCTTAGGTCTAGTTCCCCCTGTCCCCAGTTAGTCCCTCCTGCCCTCAGCTTGTCCCCCTGCCCTCAACTCGTGCACTGCTCCTAGCTAGTCCCCGGCCTCAGCTAGTCCTCCCCTGCCCTTAGCAAGCCGCCTGCTCAGTGCAATTCCCCCTGATCTCAGCGAGTCCACCTTGCCCCCAACTAGTCCCCCTTGCCCCAACTAGTCCCCCTGCCTCTAGCTAGTTCCCCTGTCCCAGTATAACCCTTGACTCAGAAGTCCTTCTCTGACCCCAGCCAGTCCCCCTGCCCTCAACAACTCAATCTTTTTGTTATTAGCATAGCGCATTATTGTCAAATATGCCGTTATTGCCAACTTTAAACTAGTTCCACACCAGACTACACTACAAATTCGAGAAAGAATATTTTAATAGGTCAAAAAACATGATAAGTGAGGTTCCATACTTTTTCTAGAAATTCACATTAGATCCCATGTAACATGTGGATCACGGCATCAGCCCCCCTTCTTAAGCAAATTGCAAAGGATCCCATATTACTGAACAGCTGGAGCGACAGGAGATACCACCAATCCCAGCTTCTCGAAAGATTCCTAATCAAGGATGTTATACTTGGAAAAAATCTTCTTTTATATTGCTTTGTATATTGATTTATAGAAAAAAGGTACATATTCATACTTTTCCATAGCAGAGGTTCATGCATGCTGGCGAAAACAGACTATGATGCCAGCCGCCACACACATTCTCTGTGCGTCACACAGACCTGCCGGTCAGAACGAAGAAGAGGAAGACCTGCAGCAGGCATAGGAAAGGGTGACTTTTTTTTACGAATGGGGATGGCTTATTACAGGGGCAGGGGCGGTTATATAGGGGAAGGTGAAGGGATGGTGACGGCGATTATGTAGGGTAGGGGAGGGCTTTTTATAGGGGCAGGGGTGGGATAGTCCTGGGGGAATGTTGGCTGGGCTATATTATACTGGGGCAGGAGGCTGGTTATTACTTGGGCAGGGCTCTTTATTATACTTGAGCAGGGGGCTAGCTATTGTACCTGGGCAAGAGGATGGTATAGTGGTTGAGGGCAGGGGCGGTGGTGTATTACTAGGGGGGGAAGCAGATGAATAGCTATGTACTGGCTGTGGACAAATGCAAGTCCCACCCGGTTGACTTTAAGTGGAGTACAATAGGGTTGTCCCAGTTTTTTGTGGGTAAAATTAGGGCCTTGGCATAATACGGAGCGGGCAGACTGTAAAACTAATATGTGGATAAGATAGGTTGATGTTGGTGTTTTGTGTATTATGGTATATGTGATATATCCATGGAATGACTAATATATAGATGTATGCATGTGTAGCGTGTACTGTGGGATATCAATAGTAGTTGTTGTGTTTATGATGGGTACATATGTGGGGGTTCGTTGTACTAAGGTCCCGATTCACGTTTTCCGGCGTTACCCGAAGAATATTTCCGTTTGCGCCGATGTTTCCCGGGAATTGGCCCCGGGATTTTGGCGCACGCGATCGGTTTGTGGCGATCGGCGCTGTGGCATGCACGCGACGAAATTCGCGTGCAGCCAGAGGATACCGACGGATCGGAAAAAAAACCGCCGCATTTAAAAAAAAAATGTTGAACAGGCCATAATCACATGCACCCGATTGAAGACGATGAACTGCGGATTTCGGCCGAAGCCAGCGACCACCTGGATGGAATCGGGCGCAGGACCTCATGAATCGCGGGAAAGACTCGAACGAGCTCGTCAGAGCAAGCCGGACCGCTGGAAGCGAATGGACGACGTAATGTCCCATTAGTATTAAAATGTTATCAAATGTCTTGATGAGTGCATAAAGGGGTGACACAAGCATGTATTTATGGTAGAAATGTAGAAATTATATGTAAAGAGTGTTAAAATTGTTGTATATAAGTATTTAAATGCAATGGTATGAACATTGGTGTTAGGTCATCTGATTTTTAAAGGGAAAAGGGTCGTATTCATTCAGAAGCTCCCTGCATCTCTCCATATCTATCTGCAAATTATTTAGGCCTTCCTCAACATATCGTTGTATCATTAACAAAGGAAGGGACAGTTTCTCATACATTTGTGCAAGTCCAAAACGCCAAGAGTTTTTAGTTTTTACACGCAACTCATCCTAAAGCCAGGAAAAAAAAATATACCAGCCCGATGAGTTGGTGGAATGTTTACGACCGTTTGGGCTGTAAATAAAGGGTTATGTTATAATTAGAGATGGGCGAATTTGATCAAACAAGTGTTGATAATTTGTCCAAAGCCCAAGAAGAGTAAAAGTTTATGTGATCGTGGGAATAATTTTTTTCCCTCTTTTTTTGCTAAAATGGGCGCGTGAGCACAACTTTTGCATGGGGCAGAGAACTCTGGGAAGGAGGAAAGGAAAACACCTCAAGAATCTGCAGACCCCTGTAAGAAAATCAGCACGACCGGCAGGCTTATGTGATGTTGCTCCACACAGCCCAATTTTTTTTTTTTACTTTTTATACAAACAACAGTTCAGTGTTGTTAATCCTCAGATAGCAACAACATCACATAAATGAAAACATAAACAAAACAGATATCATCAACAGTATAAAAAATAAGCTGTATAAAGTGCAATTCACATGCAAATTTTACTTTGTTTAAATTATACTCGATATGATAACAACTACCCTCTCTCCCCTCCACACACTCTACCCGGCGGTTGACTCAGTGACTAGACGATCAGATATTCCATTTGCCAGGACCAAATACTGTAGTTGTTCTACACTCACCGGCCACTTATAGGTACACGTGTCTAAACTGCCTCGTTAACACTAGTGCATTTAGGCCTGTAGACATGGTCAAGACAAGAATCTCTGAAGTTCAAACCGAAGAGCATCAGTTCATGGGGAAGAAAGGTGTGATTGAGGTTGCCTTTGAAACGTGGCATGGTTGTTGGTGCCAGAAGGCGTTGTCTGAGTATTTCAGAAAACTGCTGATTAATGGGATTTTCCGCACAACCATCTCTAGGGGTTACAGAGGACATGGTCCGAAAAGAGAGGGAAAAACATCCGTGAGCGGGGCGAGTTCTGTGGGCGTAAACTGCCTTATTGATGCCGAGGTCACGGCGAGAATGGGCAGGACGGTTCGAGCTGACAGAACAGGCAACAGTGACTCAAATCGCCACCCGACACTAGCAGAGAGCGAGCACTTACTAATGCTCGGGTACTCGTTAGGTTCGAGACGAAAAATTTTCCCGAAGTCGAGTGCTCGTCTCGATACGAGCCCATTGAAGTAATGGGGAGACTCGAGCATTTTTCAAGGGGACCAAGGCTCTGGAAAGGGAAAGCTTGGAAAACACATGGGGACCTCAAAAAAGGATGGAAACCACTGCGGGAAAGCGGACAGGGAAACAGCAGGGCAGCATTGAATGGATGCCTCTGAGGTGCTTAAATCGTCCATTATGCCAAAATATGGGCAACAGCTGGCATGACAGAGTGACCGAATGAGGCTAGATAGCACTTAAAACATGCAATAATTGACTGTGACCACGATAGGGGACAGCTGCAGAGGCAGCGGCAGACAGCGCAGAGGCAGAGGGTGTCATGGCGATCATACCCTAAATGGACTCAACTAAGGGTCGGCAGAGAGGAACCAAGGAGGGTGAGCAGGAAAGAGCTGAGATGATCCGATGGAACAAAGGTTGACTGTTATTTAGGCGATTTACACAGGCATGGGGGGGGGGGGGATGGCGACATAGTTAGTGACCACGTTCCAGCCGAAAAATGGCCTGACACAGCCTTTTGATAGGGGAGATGTGGACGGCAGCATGGAGACGACTTACACCTGAATTAAGGGCGACAGTATGGGTATTCATAGCGGCTGCTATGATTGTGCAACTTCAGGTCTCACATGGCGGTGACAGAGGGCGAGTGCCACTATTGTATCTGGTGTGTGATGATGAAAACACCTGAAAATGTATGCCTGACACAGCTCGTTGATAAAGGACGAATGATGTGCTGCATCGCACTTCGTGCTCCAGGTCTGGGTATAGAGAGTTGATAAGTTGCGCATGGAGACATGGTGGACGCATGTGGAGGATCGTGCGAGAAGAAGGAGCGCAAGCAGACTGGACAGGAAAAAAGCAGGGGGCAGCATGAATGGAGATGCCTCGAGGGTTGCCTAACTTGGGATGGAGCTGGCGGTCCACGAGGCGAGCTTTCGCCTGTCCAAAGCCCCTGTCTCTCGGCTCCCCACCCAAAATGGCAGGGGGGTAGAAGGCGTTACTTTCGTAAAACATTATAATTTCAAAGCAAGCGGGTCTGTTTGGAATTTCACTAGGAATGTGGAATGCATAGTGGTTCTATTTTGAATTGTTTCTCGAAAAGGTTCCTGATTAAGAGCGAAAAAGTAGGGCATCATATTGCGCTGATTGCTATGATTGCAACTTCAGGTCTCCAGCATGGCGGCCGAGAGTATGGCGGGAGTATGTGTGAACTAGTGTAGATTAAAAGGTGCTGCAGTTAAAAAAAAAAAAAAAATCTGTTAGTTGATGTGGCATGGAGCTGGCCATACGCGCAGGCGAGCTTTCGCCTATCCAACCCCTGTCTCTCAGCTACTCCCCACAGATTCTAAGAAACCTTTGTGTATAAGATCAAGTGTAGTAGTGTTCTATAAGTTTGGGTTATGGCGGGGTCGAGGGGTAGGGGAATGTAAACAGTGATGCGCACAGAAGCTGGAATATTATCGTTGTAAATGATAAAGTTGCGTTTCTTTTGGGATACCACAGCAGGGTGGCAACAAAGTTAACAAGTTTGATTTGTGGAAGCCATATGCAAAACAACCCCCAAAATTGCTGTAACAGTTGTTTGATAAGGAGGACCATGTTGGAGCAGCATATGGACACTTTTGAGGCAGTATGGCGATGAAGGGGGACGGGTAGCAAGGAGACAAGTGTGGAGGAGGCAGTAAAAGACGAGTGTGTGGAGGCGCATTGGAGACAATGTTAATTGATGTGCCTGTATTGGCAGTCCACAAAAGTTTTCAAAACCAGAGGAGCAGGTAGGTGGTCCTCCGAAAAATTAAATAGATGAGTAACTTGTATGTGGAAGTCACAAAAAAGTTTTCAAACAGGGAGCAGGTTAGTGGTCTCCCGAAAAATTAAATAAAATGAGTGATGTATGTGCAGTCCAAAAAATTTTCAAACAGAGGAGCAGGTAGGTGGTCTCCAGAAAAATTATAAATTGGAGTGCCTGTATGTGGCAGTCCAAAAAAAGTTTTCAAACCAGGGACAGGTAGGGTGGGTCCTCCAGAAAAGTAAATAAATATGAGTGCCTGTATGTGGCAGTCCAAAAAAGTTTTCAAACAGAGGAGCAGGTAGGTGGTCTCCAGGAAATAAATTTAAATAAATTGAGTATGCTCGGTATGTGGCTGGCAAGCCAACAAAAGTTTTCAAACCAGAGGAGCAGTAGGGTGGTCCCAGAAAATTAATTTTATAAATGTGAGTGGGCTGTATGTGCAGTCCAAAAAGGTTTCAAAACAGAGGAGAAGGTAGGGTGCGTCCCCAGATATAAATAAATACATGCAGAGTACTATACATAAGAGTTCCTCTGGCTTTAGGTACAAAGAGAGGAGAAGGAGGACAATGAGGAGGAGGAGTGCATACATATTCAGGTTCAGTTTTTGTCCCCTCGGTGGAGAATGAAAATCCGAAGAATCCAGGGCTTATTCTCTTAATAAGCGTCAGTCCTGTCGGAGCGTAATGTCATAGACAGGGGTGTACGTTCTATCGGTGATTGATGCCACCAGATGCACATTGAAAACACACTAGCGGCAGGGAGGCAAAGAACCTCCAAGGCGTACAGACGCCAGTTCGTTGCCAATTGTCCAGCTTGAAAACCGAGTAGATTGTAGGGAGCTAGTGATCATTTAGGACGAAAATCTGTGGTCAGTACGTACTCCCAACCATCTTGTCTGTAAAGATAGCCGCTACTCGCGAGACTGGGTACAGGTGACAGTGTCTTGATGGGGGGTGGACATAAAACTGGCAAAGGCCTGTAAGCGTTACCCCCTGCACAAGTGCTGGACAAGCTGCCGCTATCGCCTAACTCTCCTCGCTACTTGTCCCACAGATAGTATGCCTCTGCCCGCTAGCGCTGTCAGAAGGGGAACATATGTTTCTGCTGTGCACAGGACGCGTGGTATTGCATGCATTCTCACACTCCTTTCCTCTCAAGGGATGAGAGTGAAGATTGATGGGTACCGTGGGTACAGGAGGAAAATACCAGTAATCAGGGATGCGGAATTAAATTCTCTGAAATGCGAGGGTCACGGAATAGGCAAGCCTAGGCATCGGAAATATGCCAATAGCGCCAGAGTCCACAAGTGCAAGAATTCATCCCCTCACTGGCCTAACAATGTCATTTCCCCTCTCCAACTCCTCAAATCACCTTCTTTGCCCATACACGCGGAACAGTGAAGGAACTGAACAAATGGTCCCCTCTTCGTCTCGCCAACATTCTCCTCCTCTGTCCTCCCTCTCCTCTTCCACCTCCTACGATGATCGCTGACGAAGAAACGACTAAGGGTGCGTTGGCTATTCAACAAGGGAATCTTCTTCCCTGTCTCTTGTACGAGCGCAAAGCTTCCGAACTTCATGCGACCAGGAGTTTTTCAACAGCCAAGCCAGGGGAGCGGGGATGGTGAGGCTGATTTGATGGCGGCATCGCACGACCATCGTGTTGACTCTCAAAGTACAGCACATCCGGACAGATATCAGCCAAAATCCACGTCCACCCCGTTAGAACTGAGAAGCCTGGATGACCCTGACACCCGTTTGAGATGAATTACATTCTGTGGCAGTCTACAATCGCTACTGCGCTGCTAAGGTAAACTATGGAAAACATGGTTAATGTTGAATCCACCACGTGGGCACGTCGCACAAACAGTCGGTTGAAGCGGGCAGTTTGGAGGCGGCGCTGCGCTTGCCCTGAGAGTGGCAGCATCTGTGCATGAACTCCTGAAAATGCCCAACAGATGCGGCGCACCTTATGAGCCAAATCAGACGATGGGGGTTTGTCTTGAGGAAACGCGTGATGAACGTATGAGATTGAACACAATGGGCCGAGTTGACGAGGCCGCCACAGGTTACGGCGTTGTCACACAAGCCTGCCCTGGCTTCAAGTTCAGCTGGTTTGTGCCAGCCACACAGGATGCTGCCGCCGTGATTCCCTGTAATAGCTCTAGGCGTTGTCCAAATATCGCCTAGGGCTACAAGCAGTTTGAGCACCGCTGCGGCTTAGCGACGGCACTGCTGATGTGCCTAGAGCTACCGACTGATGGCGCCATGCCCACGGATGGTATTCAGGGAGGAGGTGGAGGAGGGGGGGGAGGAGGCCATAGTAGGCCTTTGGACCAGGACGAGGGGTAGGCCCCGCATTCTGGCGCATCCGGTATATGACCAGCCCCAGGGTACATACTCGGTCCCAGCCTCCCACCAAGTTTTATCCCAATGTGCGTCGCGATATATAGGGGCCCTGCTGGCAAGCACTCGATCCACATGTCACGTGGTCAGGTGGACCTTGTCCAGAACCGGCGTTGGTCAGGGCACGGATTGATGTTCTCGACCCGGTTGCTGCAGGGCTGGGACGGCACATCGGGAAAAGTAGTGGCGCTGGGGACCGAACTACCGAGGGGGCAGTCGCCGCATCATGAGGTTCGAAAAAGGCCTCATGTCTATCACCAGCTACTATAGGGCAAAACATTCCAGGGTAAGCAGTTGGAGATGGACGATGGGCCCTTTGTTGGGGGGAGGGTGGACGTGTGCGGTGGGTTGCACTATACATCCTTTGACACACCAGCGTCTGGGGGTATGGAGAGCTGAACGCTGGGATGATGTGGCAGGATCGTGGAGCGAAGATGGGTTTTTTTTCGCACGGGAGGTGGTTGGGGCCAGGGTTCCTGAGGCAGGCAGGGCGGCTGAATAGCAGATGGACCCGGAGAAGGAGCAGTGGTGGCCCGGCCGTAGGTGACGGGCTTGGTGCATTTGAGTGGGGGGGTGTTGTTTAGCATTCATAGCCTGCGCATGACTGGGGGATATTATTTAAGTCAAGTAGTGGTGGGAACCCCTGTGATCCTGGTTTGCACAGGTTGCACACCACAGTCCGTCGGTGCATCCGGTGTTTCTTAAGAGCCTTCACAGAATTCTGTGAAAAATCTAGCCATCGCCATGGCGAGCTTTTGCACGTATGGGAACATTTCGCGCGTGATGCACCAGCTTGGCCCTGCCTCTCTGTCTGGCCCCAACCACGGCCTCTTCAACCTGTTCTGCTATAGGATTGCCTTCCTGTCTGAAGAAGCCGTGTGTCCCCGGCTCCATCAACCCAGCTTGGGTCTGTTCACTCCATAATCCTCCGATCCCTCCGTCATGCTCCCCCTCGGACTTCCTGCCATGACAACAACTTCCACCCATGTCTCGACAAACCGTGTCTCCTAATCGTCCGACACCTTTTACACACTTTATTCTCACTACGTCAATGTCATCATACCCAAGACTGCGGACCGGTGGAAACACTGGGCATCGGGGAAAATAGCTCTGCAGCAGAACCGGACAAGTGGTATTTGACTGGTGGGAAGGTCACACAAAACAGTTCTCAGAGTATGCGTTTGTTCAAACTGCCAAATTTGCGGGAGGGGGGCAGATGGGGGGAAGGAGGATGGAGTGTGGAGGAGCGGAGGCAGTGGTGATTTCGGTGACATGGCGTTGGACTGCGTGAAAGGACTGAGGTGGTGGACACATGGCTAGAAGCATGTCCGCAATCCCACGACATCAACTTTCGCCAAGTGTTCTGCCTCAAAAGGCTTACCATGAGTCCCAGAACTTGAGAACATGATGGAACCTCGGAGGTGTGCTCTGTGGCGTCCCTGTCCTATCAGCAGGTGGTGTCTCACACCCAGCAAGGGACCCCAGCTTGACCCCTGCAGTGTTGGAGCCAAGTCACACGCCCCCTCGTCCATCTAACCCCTCAGCCCGGGTTTTTAAACATTTTCCAATTATTATATTTTTTTTTTTTTAAACAAAACGATGCTATCCTAGTTGGCTATGGCTAGTTCCTAACCCTACATGACAGCACACAACTGGATTTTGTGCGGTGCTGATGACATTGAGATAGATAAAAAAGAAATAAATGTAAAAAAAAAATAAATCGCAGACCTTACTAATTCAAATCACACCTCTAATAATTTGTCCACTTGGTTGTTGAGGTGGATATGTGTGTTCATAAAGCTAAAACAACGGTCGCAAAGTCTCCTGAAAATTACTACAATCAATGGGTACTAGCTGCCATACTAATGGCAGGTCAAGCCCAGCCCACAAGCACACCACAAAACAAAGGAAATATAACGCTATTTGGCCCACATAAGCCGTTGGGTTCTCCTTGATTTTTCTACCTACACTGAAAGCACAGGCTGCTTTGCCAGATGCTTTGAGTTAAAAGACATATACAACGAACAAAACATCAATCAGCGATGACTCTTGCATAATCCCCCTCATTCAAATCAACCCTAATCATTGTCCCCACTTCGGTGATGAATTGTGATATGTGCTGTCACTCAGAGTCAAACACACGTTAGCCAGTCTCCATGCAAAAATACTACCACTTATGGTCTTAGTAGTTTTCGACTAGGGCACTATCAATGGGCGCAAGCCAGCCAAAGGAGCAAAACCCTAATAACCATAAAATAGGAATACAGATTATTTGTGGTCAGCGCATAAAAGAAGGTGCGTATCGGTTACTTTGGTGGGGAGCGGAAATCGATCAAGATGAAACACGTATCTAATTGGAACACCACCCCTAAACGATTCCTGACCATCAGTTAGCCTCTCACTAGCGGCCATCCAGACAGAGGAATGATCACGCAGCGCGGGCAGGGGCTGGTTATTCCAGGGGTCACCTGATCAGCGCAGCAACACTGCTATCGACGTGTGAAGGGTACCAGTCTGCTGGGTGGAGTGCAGAGTGCTCCTTGTGGATTGGCTCTGTTTTGGCCGGCCAAAAACAGGCGGGGAGATGCCTTTTTTTCTCGATGGGGCGAGAGTCGGAGTACCATAATGGTTCGACGCGTATGGTTTCGCTCATCTCTAGTTAAAACCAAGTCAGAGCGAAGAGCATCTCTGAACGCCACAGTACGTCGAACTTGAGGCAGATGGGCTACAGCAGCATGAGCCACACGGGTGCCACTCCCATGTACGCTGGAAAACTTAAACAGGAAACTGATGGTGACGTACAATTCTGCACAGCGCTTCACGAATTGACAGTGAAAGAAGATGGAAAAAACGTTGCCTGATATGATGGAGTCTCAACTTTCTGACTGCCGACCATCAGATTTCGGTTTATGTCTGTAGGGAAGATTTGGCTTCAAACAACAGTAAGAATGGACCACTGTGTCATTCCGATTTGCCTTGTATAAAGTCTCTAGGCATTGGTTTCCTTTTGCGTCTCCGGTCTCTCGGTTTGTGGGGTATATCTTTGATGGCACTCTTTGGGCAACTTTTTTTGTACCAATGGCACGCACCACGTGGCAATGTGCCACCAGTCTACTCTGAGTATTGTGTGACCAGTCCTGCCTTGTCTGACACAATGTACAACATCTGGATGGCTACTTTTCAGCAGCTGATAATGGCCATGTCATAAAGTATGGAATTCATTCATGACCTGTGTTCTTGAATCTTGACAATGGATCACTTGTACCAAAAGGGACGCCCACACACGGCACCCCCGCTTATTTTCAATCCATAGAGCATCTCTTCGGCGACTCTTTTCTGGTGGTGAGAACGGGAGCCGTTCCATCATGGATGTGCAGTTCCTCCTTCCGGACAAAAGCTGCGGCAACGTGGTGCCATATGTCAATAGGACAAAATTATCTAACTGAGGAACTTCCGCACCTGTTGAATCTACTTGCCACGAAGAGATATTGGCAGTTCTGAAAGGCAAAAGAGGGGTTAACCCGGTAATAGCATGAGGGTGTTTTGTTTTGTTACCTAATCGAGTGGCCGGTGGAGTGTAATGCATCCTGTTTAACCACATTCCAAAAACCCTTTCTGCTGTGCACCCTTTTTCTAGTGCATCTGCCGTTGCATGACAACTATAAAGGTCAAAACCTGGCATTCCCATTCCATCATCTTAGGTGGTTTCCACTATCTTTCCAGTGATAGAGAATTAATTTCCTGCTGTTAAGAGACTGTCAGTATACAGATAATATTTTTACCGTTCCCCCTATACCCATTCTGGACCTCTAAAAATACACACCCTGTACACTTAAACGACTATTAGAATCAAAGATCAGTTGCAGGTATTTCCATACCTCCCTCCAGTAGCAATGGAATTTGGGGCACCTCCAGAGCATATGAATCAAGTCCGCATCCAGCAAATCACCTAGGACATTTTTCATAATTTTATAATGTACTCTATGAACTATAAAGATTGAGTTACAATGTTATGGACATATTTTTAGTGATTGTTTTTGATCAATGACAATGAGTCTGCAATCCTCCTCGTTTCCATGTTTCAAAACATTTCCTTGCAGGAGGAGGATACTAATGCTTTTTGTTGAGTCTCATAATCCTGACGTCATAGAGTATCATAAAACCATGGGACGTCATAGCTCTTTATCTACCTGTGGAGTACCACATATGACTCTAATGGATGGACTGTCCTTAAAATCCTCCTCCCTTTGACGGACACACATGGCGTACCTGAGATGAGCAATAAAAACAACTGTTTGCTCATACTGAGATGAAAGTGGGGTGCTTTTCAACCTAAACTGCTTTTAAAAATGACATTTTGGGGGCTAAAATGAGATTTTCTTGAAAAAATTGTAAATTTTCATTTTCACAGTCCTATGTTAATAAATCCTGTGAAACCCCTGTAGGGTCAAACCTTCCACTTTACCCCTTGATATATTCCTTGAGGGAGCTCTCTCCATACACTGCGGGTAACGGTTGTATAATACAGCCAACACCCGCCTGTCACTGCCTGGCAGTTAACCTGTTAAGGTTCGACCGCGGCACCTAACTTACAGTTAAATTGCGGCCGCCATCTTGGATTCCCGATCGCCGCCCCCTGGAACGTCATCGGAGGGCGGCGATCGGTTGCTATGGCAGCCTAGAGTCTCATTGAGACTCGTAGGCTTACCAGGTGCAATGATGTTTCCTCACTGTATGGGGGGTAGTGTTCACTCTTATAGGGGTAGTGTTCATCACTGTATAGCTGTATTCCTCACTTTATAGAGGTTGTGTTCTTCTTTGTATGGCGGTATCTATCTATCTCTCTGTATAGTGGTAGTATTCCTCACTGTATGGGTGTAGTATTCCTCACTGTATGGGGGTAGTGTTCCTCACTGTATGCGGTAGTGTTCCTCACTGTATGGCGGTAGTTTTCCTCACTGTATGGGGGCAGTGTTCCTCCCTGTATAGGGGTATTGTTCCTCAATGTATGGCTGTATCTCTTGCTGTGCAGCGGCAGTGTCCCCCACTGTATGGCAGTAGTGTTCTTCACTGTATGGTGGTAATGTTACACACTGTATGACGGTAATGTCCCTCACTGCAAGCTGTATTCTTCACTGTATGGAGGCAATGTTACAGACTGTATGGCGGTAGTGTTCCTCACTGTATGGAGGGGTACTTTTCTTCACTGTATGGATATAGTGTTCCTCACTGTATGGGGTAGTGTCCCTCACTGTATGGGGTAGTGTCCCTCACTGTATGGGGGTTGTGGTCCTCACTGTATGGCTTGTAGTGTTTCCTCATTTATAGGTAGTGTTTCCTCACTGTATGGGTGTATTCTTCACTGTATGGGTAGTGTTCCTCTCTGTAGGCTAGTATTCCTCACTTTTGGGGTAGTGTTCCCACTGATGTACTGTATGGGGGTAGTGTCCTCACTTTAATGGGTAGTATTCTCACCGTGTGGTGTAGTGTCTCCTATGGAGGTAGTGTTCCTCACTGTATGGCAGTAGGTTTCCTCACTGTATGGAGGTAGTATTCCTCACTGTATGGCAGTAGTGTTCCTCACTGTTGGCAGTAGTTTTCCTCACTGTAGCAGGTAGTGTTCCCACTGTATGGCAGTATTGTCCCTCACTGTATGGGGGTAGTGTCTGTCACTATTTGGGGTACTGTCCTTCACTGTAGGGGGGTAGTGTTCCTCCCTGTATAGGGGTATTGTTCCTCAATGTATGGCTGTATCTCTTGCTGTGCAGCGGCAGTTTCCCCCACTGTATGGCAGTAGTGTTCTTCACTGTATGGTGGTAATGTTACACACTGTATGACGGTAATGTCCCCCACTGCAAGGCTGTATTCTTCACTGTATGGAGGCAATGTTACAGACTGTATGGCGGTAGTGTTCCTCACTGTATGGGGGGTACTTTTCTTCACTATATGGATGTAGTGTTCCTCACTGTTTGGGGTAGTGTCCCTCACTGTATGGGGTAGTGTCCCTCACTGTATGGGGTTGTGTCCCTCACTGTATGGCTGTAGTGTTCCTCATTGTATAGCCGTAGTGTTCCTCACTGTATAGCTGTATTCTTCACTGTATGGTGGTAGTGTTCCTCTCTGTATGGCGGTAGTATTCCTCACTTTATGGGGGTAGTGTTCCTCACTGTATGACTGTATGGAGGTAGTGTTCCTCACTGTATGGGGGGGGTAGTATTCTTCACCGTGCGGTGGTAGTGTCTTCCTCAACTGTATGAGGGGTGTTTCCTCACTATAGTGGCAGTGGGTTCCTCACTGTATGGGGTAGTATGCCTCACTGTGCAGTAGTGTTCCTCACTGTTTTTGGCATGTTTTCCTCACTGTATGCAGGTAGTGTTCCTCACTGTATGGCAGTATTGTCCCTCACTGTATGGGGGTAGTGTCCGTCACTATTTGGGGTACTGTCCCTCACTGTATGGGGGTAGTGTTCCTCACTGTATGTCGGTAGTGTTTCCACTCCTCACGTATGTCGGTATGTCCTCACTGTTGCCGGTAGTTTTCTCACTTATCGGTGTTTTCCTCACTGTATGAGGGTAGTGTTCCCCATTGTATAGCCATAGTGTTCCTCACTGTATGGCTGTTTTCTTCACTGTATAGCGGTAGTGTTCCTCTCTGTATGGGTGTAGTATTCCTCAATGTATGGGTGTTGTGTTCCTCTTTGTATGGCTGTATTCCTTACTGTATGGTGGTAGTGTCCCTCACTGTATGGCCGTAGTGTTTCTCACTGTATGGGGGTAGTATCCCTCACTGTATGGGGGTAGTGTCCCTCACTTTATGGGGGTTGTGTCCCTCACTGTATGGGGGTAGTGTTCCTCACTGTATAGGGGTAGTGTTCCTCAATGTATGGTTGTATCTCCACTGTGTGGTTGTAGTGTCCCTCACTGTATGGTGTAGTGTCCCTCGCTGTATGGTGGTAGTGTTCCTCACTGTCTGACGGTAGTGTTCCTCGTTGTTTCGCCGTAGTGTTCCTCACTGTATGGCTGTATTCTTCACTATATAGTGGTAGTGTTCCTCTCTGTATGGCGGTAGTATTCCTCACTGTATGGGTGTAGTATTCCTCACTGTATGGCGGTAGTGTTCCTCACTGTATGGCTGTATTCCTAACTGTATGGTGGTAGTGTCCCTCACTGATGGCATAGTGTTCCCACTGTAATGGGGGTAGTGTTTTTCCTCACTGTATGCATTATGTTCCTCACGTATGGAGGTAGTTCTTCCCTCTCACTGTATAGCAGTATGGTCCCTCACTGTATGGGGGGTAGTGTCCTTCACTATATGGGTAAGTGTTCCTTACTGTATGGGAGTAGTGTCCTCACTGTATGGCAGTAGTGTTCCTCACTGTATGAGGTTTGTCTTCCTCACTGTTATACAGCAGTAATGTCCCTCACACGTATGGGGGTAGTGTCCCTCACTGTATGGGGGTAGTGTCCCTCACTGTATGGGGGTAGTGTCCCTCACTGTGTAGGAGTAGTGTTCCTCAATGTATGGCTGTGTTCCTCACTGTATGGGGGTAGTGTTCCTCACTGTATGGCTGTATTCCTCACTGTATAGAGGTAGTGTTCCTCTCTTTATGGCGGTATCTATCTATCTCTCTGTGTGGTTGTAGTGTCCCTCACTGTATGGCAGTATGTTCTCTCTTATATGGCTGTGTATTTCCTCGTATGGGGTAGTAGTATTCCTCACTGTATGGGTGTTGTGTTCCTCACTGTATGGCTGTATTTCTTACTGTATGGTGGTAGTTTCCCTCACTGTATGACCGTAGTGTTTCTCACTGTATGGGGGTAGTGTCCCTCACTGTATGGGGGTAGTGCTCCTCACTGTATGGCGGTAGTATTCCTCACTGTATGGCGGTAGTGTCCCTCACTGTATGGGGGTAGTGTTCCTCACTGTATGGCTGTATTCCTCACTGTATAGAGGTAGTGTTCCTCTCTTTATGGCGGTATCTATCTATCTCTCTGTGTGGTTGTAGTGTCCCTCACTGTATGGTGGTAGTGTTCCCCACTGTATGACGGTAGTTTTCCTCACTGTATGACGGTAGTGTTCCTCGTTGTATAGCCGTAGTGTTCCTCACTGTATGCTGATTCTTCCTATTAGTGTGGTAGTGTTTTCCTCTCTGTATGGCGGTAATATTCCTCACTGTATGGGTGAGTATTCCTCACTGTATGGCGGTATATGTCCTCAACGGTAATGCTGTATTCCTATTTGTATGGTGGTATGGTCCTCACT
Source organism: Engystomops pustulosus (assembly GCA_019512145.1). NCBI lineage: Eukaryota > Metazoa > Chordata > Amphibia > Anura > Leptodactylidae > Engystomops > Engystomops pustulosus. Next base: position 132,273,412 of record CM033645.1, read on the forward strand.
GTAGGGCTAGTAGTCCCACTGTATTGGGTAGTGTTTCTCACTGTGCAAGTAGTGTTTCCTCACTGTATGGAGTAGTATTCTTCCTTCCTCACACTGTAAGCAGTATTGTCCCCCACTGTATGGGGTATTGTCCTTCACTTTATGGGGCGGTAGTGTTCCTCACTGTATGGATAGTGTGCTCCTCCTGTTGGGCAGTAGTGTTTCCTCACGTATGAGGTTGTCTTCCTCCTCACTGATAGCAGTAATGTCCCTCACTGTATGGGGTAGTGTCCCTCACTGTATGGGGGCTATGTCTCTCCTGTATGGGGGTAGTGTCAGACGGTTCGGGTCAGTGTTCTCATGGTATGCTGTGTTCCTCACTTGTGGCTCGGTAGTGTCCCTCACTGTATGGGGGTAGTGTCCCCTCACTGTATGGTCTTATCCTCACTGGATAAAGGTAGTGTCCTCTCTTTATGGCGGTATCTATCTATCTCTCTGTGTGGTTGTAGTGTCTCTCACTGTATGGTGGTAGTGTTCCTCACTGTATGACGGTAGTTTTCCTCACTGTATGACGGTAGTGTTCCTCGTTGTATAGCCGTAGTGTTCCTCACTGTATGGCTGTATTCTTCCCTATATAGTGGTAGTGTTCCTCTCTGTATGGCGGTAGTATTCCTCACTGTATGGGTGTAGTATTCCTCACTGTATAGCGGTAATGTTCCTCACTGTATGGCTGTATTCCTAACTGTATGGTGGTAGTGTCCCTCACTGTATGGCAGTAATGTTCCTCACTGTATGGAGGTAGTCTTCTCCCTGTATAGCAGTAGTGCCCTCACTGTATGGGTAGTGTCTTTTCACTGTATGGCGTTTTTTTCCTCACTGTATGGAGGGTTGTTCCTACACTGTTGGCAGTAGTGTTCCTCACTGTATGTGAGTTGTCTCCTCCTGTCTATCAGTAGTGTCCCTCACTGTATGGGGATAGTGTCCCTCACGTATGGGGTATTGTGTTCCTCACTGTATAAGGGGTAGTGTTCCCGCATGTTAGCTGTCCTCACTGTGTGCGTATGCCCCACTGTATGGTATGTTCCTCACTATGATGAACTTTCCTCTCTGTATGATGGTAGTATCCTCTCGGTGTACTGGCAGGTTAGTGTTCCTCACTGTAATGGCCGGTAGTGTCCCCCCCCCCCCAGGAAGACACTCCATACAGTGAGGAACACTACTGCCATACAGTGGCTGTATTCTTCACTGTATGCGGTAGGGTTCCTCACTGTAGTGGGGGTAGCGTTTCTCACTCTATGGGGTTAGTTTCCTCAGCTGTCAGCTGTGGGTGGTGTCACTTTTTGCGACTTTTGATGATGTCTTTCATTGCTAATCATTTAAAGACTTGACGGCCTTTTGATCACTTTTTATTGAATTTTTAATATGAATTTGGCACATTTTCTGTTAAACACATGGGGTATACACAGTGAAAAAAAATGTTTTAAATTTGATATAACTTGGCGATAGCTAATGTGTTTTGTATTTTACTGTTTATTTTTATATCGTTCTGGGAAAGGGGTCCTGATTTGAATTTTTAGGTTATTCTATTATATTTTTGTAAAAGCTTTTTTTATATTTACTATTTTTCAGACTCCCTCAGGGTATTTTAAACTCTAGGTTGTCGATCGATCCTTGATTTCCCCCCTATTCATACAATGTGTTGGATCAGACAGCCTATAATTTTGTGTATGCTTGAAATAACATTTATTTTCGGAATCTCACAATCACTTTGGTAAGAGCTTGGCAAAATAAAGTCTATCGTCTCTTGAGCTGGCAGAGTTGGCACCCAAGTGCACTTCAGAGCAGTAGTTTAGTGTCTCACTATTTAGAGGGTGGAGTCTTTGTTTCAAAGAGGGATCGGAACTACCCGAAGAGACACCTTTATAGATAGAGTCTGCTCTTACAAAATGAAACCACAATAACACAATGTCATAAGGCTTATTATCTCGTATACCACTTGCTCAATAAATATCAGGTAATCTTAGATGACTAGCCCTTCCTGCACAGACCCCACTCAAAGAAAGTTTATGCCACATACTAGGTCATTTTCCAAATCCTTAAACTAATTTATATTATAATAATAAATATTATTTTATTATTATCTATATTATTATTTAGACTTCAAGTAATTTATTAATTCAAGGTAACCTAGATAAATGGCTCCTGGTATGTAAAGTCTGAGCCATTGGCCTTATTGAAGGTTTACCTTTACTCTCCTGTCCTATATCATGATCTTGTGGTATCTCATGCCAATATGCTCCCCCTCTTACATTATCTCTTCCTTACATTAAAATGTTTGTCCCAAATTAATACTTATTCATTGCGCTAAATAAATGTTGTTATTATAAGTTTGAAGTTCCTAAAGGCCATTACGTTTCCCCTCTTCACTCTTCTTCTTCCTCCTCATTTTTGGAAACCCTGCAACGGGCCTTCATTAGTTAAACCTCCCATCCAATTTTTACGTGAGATTGTCTCCAATATGCATATCATTTTATATCTTCCCACCATTAGAGTCAATATATACTGTGTAGCCTGATAGATGTACCACTGTATATGGAGCTTTAAATGATCACAATAAAGTTCTCTTAAGAATATATGAGTTTACAGTAACCTTCCACATAGAAGCCTGTCTATACCTTTCTACACTAATAACTGTTAATACTAGATTACCCCTGATTCTTACCTCTTGAGTATCTATTCATGCCTTTAATTCTTACTTTAGTCACCGAAGTGAAGACCCCTTACTTTCATATTAGCTGATGACGTCACAGGGAGCAACAATCTGTTGCTACGACAGCCTTGGATCTTTGTAGGTAGGGCCTATATTCGGTAGGATCAGACAAACTGTAGGTTAAGTACCCTTGGGGTCTGAAAAAATATAAAAGTAAAAAAATATTTTTTAAAAAACTATTCAACATATAAAATTTATAAATAAAAGTGATCAAAAGGCCGTGCAGTCCTCAAAATGTAGCATTGAAAACGTCATCTTGCAAAAATTATACCACACCAGCTCAGTTCACTGATTTGAAAAAAGATTGGCCTCGAAAGACCCTCTCCCCAGCTTCCCCCTAAACATCTTCTGCACTTCATCATTTACCGGTATATGTTTAGAGCATTGTGTAGCTCATTACTGGTTTAGTCGATCTAAGCTTGTTTGTATCTTTTGCCTCGACACTTGTGATATACATATTTCATGAGGGTTTGTGCAGGGGAACGGTGTGTTGCAGGATGACCAGCACCAGGTCCTCCTGTATGGATGCATTGTGTGTGATTATTCACACTTTTTAGATGGTTTATATACATTTTTTTTTCTTTGTGTTGTGTAATTGATATAAATAAAAAAGTGAGTTTTAGTCAATATCATGTCGTGTTTCTTAATTTCATGTTTAGCCCCAGAAGATGGCAAAATGAAAAAAAAAATTCTCCCAGGAGGTTTTAATTTTTGCATGAAAACCATTAAAACAACCTATATAAATTTGGTGTCCCTGTGATAAATGGAGACATGATATTTGGGGCATGACGTAAATCCTAATAAATTCAAGCCCACAAGAAAATACTGCAAATGCATGTGGATTTTTTTTTTTTCTGATCCATCACAACAGCACTGAATATAACATAATTTACTTAATGAATTGCAGAAACAAGCCCTCACACAGCTCTACCATGGAAAAGTTATAGATTTTTTAAGGTGGGGAGTAAAAAAAAAACTCAAAATCATAAAAGGGCCTAGTTTTTAAGGGGTCAATAATTAGAACTATTTTACCTGATTGAACCACTCATGATAGTGTTAGCTGGTGTCCCTATGTGTTTAATAACCCCTTAAGGACAGGCCTTTTTTTGTTTTTGCGTCTTTATTTTTCACACCCCCCTTCAAAATCTAATACTTTTTTTATTTTGTCCATGTATGAGCTGTGTAATGGCTTGTTTTCTGCTAAAATCAAATTGCACTTCATAGTGATGGCATTTAATGTCTATGCCATATACTGGGAAGCGGGAAAAAAATTCTGAATGCAGTGAAAATGGTGAAAAAACGCTTTGCGGCCGTTTTCTTGTGGGCGTGGATTTTACGTCTTTCACTGTGCGCCCCAATGACATGTCTACTTTATTCATTGGGTCAATACGATCACATGGATACCAAATTTGTAAGGTTTATAATGTTTTCATACATTACAAAATTAAACCTCCTGTAACAAAAAAAAAATCTTCATTTTGCCGTCTTTCTTGCGCTAATAACTTTTTCATACTTTGGTTGGTGGAGCTGTGGTTGGTGTCATTTTTTTTGCGACTTTGTGATGTTTTCAATGTCTTATTTTTAGAATTGTACGATCTTTTGATCACTTTTTATAAGAATTTTTTATATTTTTAACAATGGCAAAAACAATGCCATTTGCGAGTTTGGGCACTATTTCCTTACGGGTTAAACGCAGTAAAAACCGCTATCATTTTTGTAGATCGGCATTTTTTTCGGACGCGGCGATACTAATTGTTTTGTATTATTTTTACTGTATATTTATATTATACTAGTTCTAGGGAAAGGGGGGTGTATTTGAATTTTTAGTTTTTTAAATATAATTTTTTATTTTTTATTTTTTCTTATTAAATTTTTTACTTTTTTTCGACTCCCTAGGGTACTTAACCTACGTTGTTCTTATGATTTCTACCATATACTGCCATCTAATTATGGCAGTATTATTGGGAGTTTGCCACCATCTATTACAATTTGCAGATCGCACATTGTATAGATGGCCTAACCATGATATCAGCCTCGGATCATTGTGGATCCGAGCTGTCATGGCATGGATCGCCGCTCCGCACGTGATGAAGTCACGGTAGCGGCTATTCGTGGAGCCAAATGAGTGGCGGCGCCCACGCACCGCCGGCAAGCTTTGCCACGCGATGAAAGGGTTAACACCGCGATCTTGCAAGCACCGATCGCGGGTGTTAGCGACGGGTTGCTTGCTTCAATTGTAGCAAGCACCCGGCGTGTATGAAAGAGGGCTCACCCGTGAACCCTCTTCATACTACCCACCCTTCCAATAAAACGTACGGTACGTCTTATTGCGCTATGGTTAATATAGCCATAGCATGATCTCACATCCATTTTATAACTTATAGGATATGAGAGTTACTATTATCTTGGCCAAGGTGTGAAAATACGGAAACACACTCAACCACAGACCCCTCAAAGGAGAATGGAGGAAAGATTCATTAGAGGGTTACTTAAGATTTTGCAAACCTTCTGGACTACTGTAATATACTCGAGTATAAGCCGAACCCCTAATTTTAATTTACACCACCAAAAACTTGGAAACACACTATTGAACTTGACTCGAGTATAAGCCGAGTGTTGGGAAATTCATTGGTCACAGACCCCCCCAAGTATAATAGCCAACCTCCCCCTATAAGTTACGTCACAGCTTACAATCACCCCATCCCACAGCTTGCCCCCAGCCAGTATAAAAGCCCAGCCCCAGCCTCCCCAGTATTATACAGCTTTCCCCACAATAGACAGTCCGCCCCCAGTAGTATACACATATATGTTAAGACATACAAAACATACAAAACAATACAACCGCCTGCTAAATAATACTAACAGCCTTCCCCCAGGTAGTTATAAAATACAATCCTGCCCCCCAACCACCCTGGGCCCCCCAGTAGTATACCATCCTGCCTTCAGTAGTATACATACACCACAGCAACAAACCCAACCCACACCGACAGCACAACAGCCTGCCCCGAGTATTTACACAACAACAGCTTGCCCCGCATATATGCTAACAGCAATCTTGCCCCCAGTATATACCACAAACAAAGCTTGCCTGTTGCCCCCCCAGAGTATACAAAACAGCCTGCTCCCAGTAGTATCCATCAAAACAGCAACAGAATCCAACAACAGCCCATCCCCCATAGCATACAACACTTGCCCCCAGTAGTATACAAAAACACACACAAATACATACATCCCTGCCCCCATTCGTATACAAGCAATTCCCCCAGTAGTATAACAGCCTGCTCCCAGTATAGACAACAGCCAGCCCAGCCTGCCCCCCAGTAATATGCGCCTGCCCCAGTAGTATAACAGCCTGCCCACCTTATTATATCACACCAACACCTCAGAAGCCGAGGCCCCCATAGTATAATAGCCAGCCTAGCCTGCCCCCAGTAGAATACAGCAACAAAATAACAGAGCCTGCCCCCAGTACTTAAAAACCAAACAGCCTGGCCCAGAAACCTCCAGCAAATATACAATACAACAACAGCCAAACACCGCACAAAGCCCATACGAAACCACCCTATACAAAACACCAAACACTATTATACACAACAAAACAACAGCCTGCCCCGTACTATAACAAGCTGTGCCCCCAGCATTAAAAGAAAAATAAACTTATCTACTCTTATATCCTATACTCAACATACTCACCCTCTCTCCGACTCCCCCTCACGTGGTCTCCCAGTGTGCAAGGGCGCTGCTTGCTGCTCTCCCCTGATGTCTGGTGTGGCGGCGTATTCAGAGGCTTCCAAGCCCGTCTTTCTTTTCTCTGTTTCTTTCTTCTCTGCTGGGGGGTCTGCTGGGAGCTGCCATTGCTCTTTCACGCCAGGCGCACCCGTGGAAAAACTGGCGTTGCCCGCAGAATAAGAAAGGGCGCGGCAGCCTGAAGATGACCGCGCAGACATCGGGGGAAGCAGCGCTGCACACCGGGTCCACCGGAGGGTGATAGATAGTTTATATTATTATTTTTTAAAGAAGTATTTTTTTTTACTTCATTTTTTACTTAGTGACTTGTGTATCAGCTGGGGGACGTTTTCACAGCCATTTTTTTTTCTGAAAAACTCGGCTTATAACCCCCTCGAGTATATACGGTAATCTCTGAGATACAAAATAGGAGTATCTCTATGCTTCTTCCAAATTCATATACGTAAAGAGCCAGGATGGGTAGAGGGTATCCTTAACCCTTAACCCACTAGTGAAAATTGAAATGCAACCACATTTCCTCCAGGACACATACTCTACTGAAAAAAATACTCCCCGTACCCCCATACAGTGAGAAACACTACAGCCATACGGGGGGTCGTATATACATTGCCTCCTACAGTGAAGAATACAGCCTTGCAGTGAGGACATTACCGCCATACAGTGAGGAACACTACCACCATACAGTGTGAAACACTTACGCCATACAGTGGAGGACACACCGCCATACAGTGAGAACACTACCGCCATACAGTGGGGACACTGCCGCGCACAGCAAGGAATACAGAATATATTGAGGAACAATACCCCCATACAGGGAGGAACACTACCCATACAGTGAGGACACTACCGCCTACAGTGCGGAACACTACCGCCATCCAGTGAGGAACACTACCGCCATACAGTGAGGGATCTACGCCCTACAGTAAGGAATACAGCCATACATTAGGAACATACCCCTATACAGGGAGAACACTACCCCCATACAGTGAGGAAAACTACCGCCATACAGTGAGGAACACTACCGCATACAGTGAGGAACACTACCCCCATACAGTGAGGAATACTACACCCATACAGTGTGGAATACTACCACTATACAGATAGATAGATAGATACCGCCATACAAAGAGGAACACTACCTCTATAAAGTGAGGAATACAGCTATACAGTGATGAACACTACCCCTATACAGTGAGGAACACTACCCCCATACAGTGAAGGACACTACCCCCATACAGTGAAGAACAGTACCCCATACAGTGAGGAACACTAACCATACAGATATAACATGCCTCATACAGTGAAGATACAGCCTTGCATTGGAGGGACATTAACCGCCATACAGTGAGGAACACTACCACCATACTGTGAAACACTCGCCATACAGAACTACCTAGCCAATACAGTGAAGAACACTACCGCCATACAGTGGGGGACACTGCCGCCGCACAGCAAGGAATACAGACATATATTGAGGAACAATACCCCCATACAGGGAGGAACACTACCGCCATACAGTGAGGAACACTACCGCCATACAGTGAGGAACACTACCGCCATACAGTGAGGAACACTACCGCCATACAGTGAGGGACACTACCCCCATTCAGTAAGGAATATAGACATATATTGAGGAACAATACCCCCATACAGGGAGGAACATTCCCCCCATACAGTGAGGAACACTACCGCCATACAGTGAGGTACACTACCCCCATACAGTGAGGAATACTACCGCCATACAGAGAGGAACACTACCGCCATACAGTGAAGAATACAGTCATACAATGAGGAACACTACGGCTATACAATGAGGAACACTACAGCCATACAGTGAGGAACACTACCCCCATACAGTGAGGGACACTACCCCATACCGTGAGGTACACTACCCCAAACAGTGAGGGACACTATGGATGTAGTGTTCCTCACTGTATGGGGTAGTGTCCATCACTGTTTGGGGTAGTGTCCCTCACTGTATGGGGTAGTGTCCCTTACTGTATGGGGGTAGTGTTCCTCACTGTATGACTGTAGTGTTCCTCATTGTATAGCCTAGTGTTTCTCACGTATGGCTATTTCTTCACTGTATGGAGGCAATGTTACAGACTGTATGGGGGTAGTGTTCCTCACTGTATGGGGGGGGGGGGTACTGTTCTTCACTGTAGGATTGTAGTGTTCCTCACTGTATGGGGTACAGTGAAGAACAGTACCCCCCCCCCCATACAGTGAGGAGCACTACCCCAATACAGTCTGTAACATTGCCTCCATACAGTGAAGAATACAGCCTTGCAGTGAGGGACATTACCGTCATACAATGTGGAACACTACCAACATACAGTGAAGAACACTACGGCCATACAGTGGGGGACACTGCTGCCGCACAGCAAGGGATACAGCCATACATTGAGGAACAATACACCTATACAGGGAGGAACTCTACCCCCATACAGTGAGGCACAGTACCGCCATACAGTGAGGAACACTACCGCCATACAATGAGGAACACTACCCCCATACAGTGAGGAATACTACACCCATACAGTGCGGAATACTACCACCATACAGAGAGATAGATAGATACCGCCATAAAGAGAGGAACACTACCTCTATACAGTGAGGAATACAGCCATACAGTGAGGAACACTACCCCTATACAGTGAGGAACACTACCGTCATACAGTGAGGGACACTACCCCCACACAGTGAGGGACCCTCCCCCATACAGTAAGGAACACTACATCCATACAGTGAAGAACAGTATCCCCATACAGTGAGGAACACTACCGCCATACAGTATGTAACATTGCCTCCATACAGTGAAGAATACAGCCTTGCAGTGAGGGACATTACCGCCATACAGTGAGGAACACTACCACCATACAGTGTGAAACACTTACGCCATACAGTGAGGAACACTACTGCCATATAGTGGGGGACACTGCCGCGCACAGCAAGGAATACGCCATACATTGAGGAACAATACCCCTATACGGGAGGAACTCTACCCCATACAGTGGAACACTACCGCCATACAGTGAGGAATACTACCCCCATACAGTGAGGAATACTACACCCATACATGAGGAATACACCGCCATACAGAGAGATAGATAGATATGCCATACAGGAGGAACACTACCTCTATACGTGAGGACACTACCCTATACAGTGAGGAACACACCCCCATACAGGAGAGACCTACCACCATACAGTGAGGACACTCCCTCCATACAGTGAGGAACCTGCCGCCATACAGTGAGGAACACTACCCCCATACAGTAGGAATGCTACACCCATACAGTGAGGAATACTACCACCCATACGAGAGATAGAAACCGCCATACAGAGAGAACACTACCTCTATACAGTGAAGAATTACAGCCATACAGTGAGGAACACTACCCCTATACAGTGAGGAACACTACCCCATACAGTGAGGAACACTAACCCCTACTAGACATACCCATGACAGTGAGGGACACTACCCCATACAGTGAGGAACACTACATCCATACAGTGAGACAGTACCCCATACAGTGAGGAACACTACCGCCATACAGTATGTAACATTGCCTCCATACATTGAAGAATACAGCTTGCAGTGCGGGACATTACCTCCATACAGTGTGAACACACCCCACACAGTGTGACACTTACTTATACAGTGAGGACACTACTGCATAAAGTGAGAACCACCACCCATACAGTGGGAGACACGGCCGCACAGCAAGGAATACAGCCATACATTGAGGAATACCCCTAAGGGAGGACACTACTGCCATACAGTGAGGAACACTACCGCCATACAGCGAGTAACACTACACCCCAGTAAGGAATACAGCCATACAATGAGGAATACTACCCCATACCTGAGAATACTACACCCTACAGTGAGGAATACTACACCACATACAGAGAGATAGATAGATACCGCCATACAGTGAGGAACACTACCCCCTCAGTGAGGAACACTACCACCATACAGTGAGGAACACTACGCCATACAGTGAGGGACACTACCACCATACAGTGAGGAACACTACCGCCTACAGTGAGGGACACTACCCCCATACAGTGAGGAACACTACCGCCATACAGTGAAGAACACTACCCCCATACAGTAGATACTACATCCATACAGTGAAATACTACCACCATACAGAGAGATAGATACACCATACAGAGAGGAACACACCTCTATACGTGAGGACACTACGCCATACAGTGAGGAACACTACCGCCATAAACAGTGAGGAACACTATCCCATACAGTGAGGGACACTACCCCCATACAGTGAGGACACTGCCCATACAGTGAGGAACACTACATTCATACAAGAAGAACAGTACCCTCATACAGTATGTACCCCTAACATTGTAACATTGCCCCATACAGTGAAAGAAACATACCTGCAGTGACGGACATTACCGCCATACAGTGTGGAACCACTACCACCATACAGTGGAAACACTTATGCCATATGGAGGAACACACCACCAGACATTGAGGAACACTACTGCCACACTACCGCCATACAGTGGGGGACACTGCCGCCGCACAGCAAGGAATACAGCCATACATTGAGGAACACTACCCCAATACAGGGAGGAACACTACCCCCATATAGTGTGGAACACTACTGCCATACAGTGAGGAACACTACCGCCATACAGTGAGGAACACTACTGCCATACAGTGAGGGACACTACCGCCATACAGTAAGGAATACAGCCATACAGTGAGGAACACTACCCCTATACAGAGAGGAATAATACACCCATACAGTGAGGAATACTACCGCCATACAGAGAGATAGATAGATATCGCCATACAGAGAGGAACACTACCTCTATACAGTGAGGAACACTACCCCCTTACAGTGAGCAACACTACCGCCATACACTGAGGAACACTGCCACCATACAGTGAGGAACACTGCCGCCGTACAGTGAGGAACACTACCGCCATACAGTGAGGGACATTACCCCCATAGAGTGAGGAACACTACCGCCATATATTTAGGAACACTACCGCCATACAGTGAGGGACACTACCGCCAAACAGTGTGGAACAGTACCAGCATACAGTGAGGAATGCTACCCTTATACAGTGAGAAACAGCACTGTCATGTTCCTTTCTTCTTCCCATAGTTCTCTGCCCCATGTAACACGTTCTGCTCGTGGCCATTTTGCTAATAAAGGGAGAAAAAAAAAATTGTAATTTGTTCCCACAGATTCGTAACGAATCAAAGTTTTTCTGAAACAAATTTAGAATTGTTAGATTTCGCCGATCTCTAGCCCCTGGTAATGGCCCTTAAACCAATAATTAACATTTGTTCTAAAATGCCCCTGTCAATAAAGCCTTTTAAGGCCTGTACACTAAGGGATTAATGAAATCACATGATTTTGATCACATGGGATGAATTCACATGATTCTGATCACATGATATGGGTGCCACAATGTTTTTGCTTTACGTGCCTACTTGTTTGCATTGTTCACTCACTTCAGGAAGGCTCCTACTACTATGGGCAGAAAGATTGCTTTGGTAGACACATGGGAAATAAAATAACCTACGTACATCTTTTTCAATTTAATTAGAGTGCTGCCATTTTTCTTTATACTTACTTTCGATGGACTTTCTCACTTTAGGTGTGCACCTAACAGAATTTTGCATTAAGTTCTGCTTCTTTACTTTTTTGCATGTATAAGTGTATACACTCACCGGTACACCTGTCCAACTACTCGTTACCACTTAATTTCCAATCAGCCAATTGACATGGCGGCAACTCATTTAGGCATGTAGACATGGTCAAGACAATCTCCTGCAGTTCAAACCGAGCATCAGTAAGGGGAAGAAAGGGGATTTGAGTGCCTTTGAACGTGGCATGGTTGTTGGTGCCAGAAGGCTGGTCTGAGTATTTCAGAAACTGCTGATCTACTGGGATTTTCACGCACAACCATCTCTAGGGTTTACAGAGAATGGTCCGAAAAAGAAAAGACACCCAGTGAGCGGCAGTTCTGTGGGCGGAAATGCCTTGTTGATGCCAGAGGTCAGAGGAGAATGGGCAGACTGGTCGAGCTGATAGAAAGGCAACAGTGACTCAAATCGCCACCGTTGCAACCAAGGTGGCAGAAGAGCATCTCTGAACGCACAGTACGTCGAACTTTGAGGCAGATGGGCTATAGCAGCAGAAGACCACACCGGGTGCCACTCTTTCAGCTAAGACAGAACAGAAACTGAGGCTACAATTTGCACAAGCTCATCGAAATTGGACAGTAGATGATTGGAAAAACGTTGCCTGGTCTGATGAGTCTCGATTTCTGCTGCGACATTCGGATGGTAGGGTCAGAATTAGGCGTCAACAACATGAAAGCATGGATCCATCCTGCCTTGTATCAACGGTTCAGGCTGGTGGTGGTGGTGTCATGGTGTGGGGAATATTTTCTTGGCACTCTTTGGGCCCCTTGGTACCAATTGAGCATTGTTGCAATGCCACAGCCTACCTGAGTATTGTTGCTGACCATGTCCATCCCTTTATGACCACAATGTACTCAACATCTGATGGCTACTTTCAGCAGGATAATGCGCCATGTCATAAAGCTGGAATCATCTCAGACTGGTTTCTTGAACATGACAATGAGTTCACTGTACTTAAATGGCCTCCATCCAATAGAGCATCTTTGGGATGTGGTGGAACGGGAAATTCGCATCAAGGATGTGCAGCCGACAAATCTGCGGCAACTGTGTGATGCCATCATGTCAATATGGACCAAAATCTCTGAGGAATGCTTCCAGCACCTTGTTGAATCTATGCCACAAAAAATTGAGGCAATTCTGAAGGCAAAAGGGGGTCCAACCCGTTACTAGCAAGGTGTACCTAAAAAAGTGGCCGGTGAGTGTATATGTGTGCCCATGAGTGTATAAATGTGTATAAGAGTTTATAAATGTCAGTGTAGAATTGTAAGTATGTATATAAGTATATTAATGATGATATGAATACAGGCGGTCCCCTGCTTAAGGACACCCGACTTACAGACGACCCCTGGTTAAAGACAGACCCCTCTGCCCACTGCGTCTTTTGGTGAAGCTCTCTGAATGCTTTACTATAGTCCCAAACAGCAATGATCAGCTGTAAGGTATATGTAATGAAGTTTTATTGATCATCCTTGGTCCCTTTACAGCAAAATATTTTGAAACACCAATTGTCACTGGGGCACCAAAAATTTTTGTCTGGAACTACAATTTTAAAATATACAGTTTCGACTTACATACAAATTCAACTTAAGAACAAACCTATGGACCCTATCTTTTACGTAACAAGGGGACTGTCTGTATATAAATGTGGTTATATGTGTTAATGCAAAAAAATATATATTTTTTAGGGGAAGGGGGAGCCTCATGGGGCCCAGCCTCTCCTATTTACTCTACTGCATGGGCAATAAGGTAGGGACAGCTGGAGGGATATTTAGCACTCACTGTTCATGTCTTTCCTACTTTCCTATCTTCCTATCTTTATATGTTTCAGTAGAAATATGCATTCATGTGTACTTCAGATTTTTCCCCTCCAAATCTCAGTTGACGTTATTTTATGTTTTTCTTAGAAAATCTCTAATTATACACTAAAAACAAATAATAGATTTTTTAAGCAAACCATCATTTTGTTATGGCACAAGTTGCATATCCCTAGATTTGTTACTATCTTAATTGGCTAAATAGACCATCTCAGATTTATATTGTTACTGTTCAATATTTATCTAAAATAATTGGATGCACTGGAGAAGATTACTGAAGGTAATTAAATAGACTCACAATTTTCTGCTAGAAGTTTTGTTCACATAAATCTCTTCTCTGTTCAATAAGATGTCACTAAGTCAATTAAATATAATAATACTCTCTACTATTGAATTCCAAATGCACGCTGTGTGGCATTTTACCTCAAACTTTTGGTTCCTAATTCAATTCATTAATTTGGGACTAATAGTATTATCATATTTTTGCCAAAGAAATTACTTAGCCCTAATTTTGAAACAATGAATGTCTTAAATGGGTAAAAAGTTAGCTAATGTTTTAAGTTTACTATTTACTAGTTTATCATTACTCACAAAAGAGCCACAGCAGAGCCCCCCCCCCTGTAGTGAAATGTCAACAGCAGAGCTCCCCTTTAAAGAAATGCCCACACCAAATGCCCCCTTTCATAAAGTGTCTATAGCAGATGCTCCCCTTTGATGAAATATCCACAGCAGATGCCCACTTTGATGAAATGTCCACAGCAGATGCCGCCTTTAAAGAAATGTCCACTGCATAGACCGCCCTTAATGCAATGCCCATAGCAGAGACCCCCCCCCCCCCCCCCCCTATGAATGAAATGTCCACAGCAGGACCCTCTTGAAAAAAAAACCCTGTATACTCACTTTTTGGCTTCTTCGTCCATGGTTTCGCGGCTCCGTCTTTTCCACTTCCTGCCCATGTGCACACACTATGATGTCACACAGCCGTGACACTGCCACATAATAGGCCTGAAGGAGAAGACGGAGCTGTGGGGCCGGGAAGAAGAAGACAGAGGTAAGTTTAGATTTTTTTTAAAGACACATGTTGGATCTTCATATAGGGCCCGGGGATCCACCATTGTGTGCTCATGTTGCAGTTAAAATTGCATCATTATTTTGAAGTTCAGTTCCCCTGTCTTTTACCTGTTAAATTAACAAAACAGCACCTAAAATCACATGAAAACTGATAACTATGCAGTTTTAGCTGCAATTTGAGGACACACCCTAAGTATTAAAGAAAAATAATGATTTTGTGTTTGCTCTATCCTTTATTCTTCTCAATCCTTATTTATTTATCCTTCAGCAACTTAGCTTTTGGCCAGGTCAAGTTGATGCATTTCTCATGTACAGTCTCAACTTGGTGGTGTAAAAGTTCCTTGCCTACTATACAGCCCTGATGGAGCTGATGATTAAAGGAAAACTACTAGAAAATAAACTAAACATACTCACTTATAATAATCTTCATCTTGATCCCAGAGCTTTTCTTCTTTAATCTGAACATGTTGGGATTGCCGACAAAAAGACTTCAGAAAAGCAGCCTTGAGCACGGGGTTGTGATGTCCCGCCAGTAGGGGATTTAGTCTCCCATGGGCCCTGGGCTGTTCACATGACTGGAGCCCCCCAACGTCCAAACCAGCATGTACCCTAATGTTACGACTTAAGTACCACTCTATATACTCTATATACTCTATATCTTATACTGTTCATAAAATTATGCTAGGATCTGGAGGAACACTGCTCTCTGGAGCCATCAGATGTTGTCCGATGAGTCAAGTGGATATGGAGGGAGACCTTGGGAAGTATGTTTTTCTAGGCTGGGAAGAATATAAATCGGCAGAATAGCCGCTCACTTTTTGACATGAGCATAAGCACATATGATGTAGTATTAGCAGCAGATGGTCTCCTGAAGTAAGCAGTTCCCGATCCAGAGCACAGGATTGCAGGAGATCAATGGAGGTACCCGGTGTATTACAAGAGAATGTCCGGCACTCAGTAAATCCCCAAGGAACCAGTGTTAGTAGCCCCAAACGGAAAAAAAATATTTTATTTACAAAGTATAAAAATGGATAAAAAGCAGAATGCAACACATTTTGGCTCAGTACCTGAGCCTTCATCAGGCATAATCTTACATAGTTAATGGCATGCTTTTATACAAACATATCAACAGGTACACCGTGATTAGCCCGGGAAAAAAACACTTGGATTATGTCATTCTTGCTCGTGAAAGTTTCTGCAGATAAAAACATGTCAAAAAACACAAAAATATATAAAGAAATACCATTTATAAGAGTAATATCATAAAATGTAGTCAAATATACATAAAATCTGCAATGCAATCGATGGGAGGTTTCAAAACCTTTTATCCATTTTTATACTATGTAAAAAAAAAAAGTTTCCATTTGGGACTACTAACGCTGGTTCCTGGAGGATTTACTGAGCGCCGGACGTCCTCCTGTTATCCACTGGGTACCTCCACTGTTCATGAAAGTAATTTTATGATAAATTTCAATTGTGTTATGTCCCATCTATTTAGGAAAGCCAATCACATTCCTTAACCGACTTAACCATCCACACCAACTACCGTCTAGACCAGATCTCCCAGACAGTGCAGGAGATGTGGACCCTCTGGCTAGCTCTGCCTCTGTGCTCCCTGCATCTGAATGCCCCCCTTTAATGAAATGTCCACCACAGGTGCCGCCTTTAAAGAGGACATGTCACCCAAAATACGCTTTTTAGGAGCGCTTACTAAATTAAGCAGGTCCCTAGCCCTACCCCAGTTACAGCAGTGTGAAATCTCTAGCTTTATCGGAACATACCGATAAGCTAGGAAACACTGCACTACATAGCCGTCTAAACGGTGGACGAAGCTTACAGCCCATCTGCATGCACTTCCAGCCTGTATGGAAAACTGATTCTGCTTGTCTTCTTCCCCGACCTGTGTTCCGAACATGTGCAGCCATACATGACCTTCTGCCCATTCCTGATTCTGATTTCACTCTGCCTGCCTCGCCTGCCATGATACCATGTAACAGTCTTTCTGTGGTTGCTGGGCCAGCTGATGTCTATACTGGGACCACAACAAGAGGTAGCAACCTTTTGAGCTCTTTGCAGTGAAGTCCAGATCCTTGTATAGGGGTAAAAGGGTGAATACCGGAGAGGTCCAGGGATAACACTCTTAGTGTGTGGCCAAAGTCAAACATGTTAGCACAGTGGGTTCAAAACCCACTGCTATTTGCAGTTTGCTCACAGATCACACGAGTGAGCCAGTACTCCAGTTCAAGCCTTGCAAGAGGACATGCACGATATGCACCAGCATCAAGATCAGCTTATGCAGGCAATACAAATTATTGGTAATTGCCTGCACTCTGCAGCAACTCCTGTAGTACCACAGGTCCCAGCTACACCCGCTCCTCAGTCTACTACTGTGCAGCTTCTGTCAGTCCTGCTGTCCAGCTTCCACTCCCGTCTCATTATGATGGAAGTGCAAAAGTCTGTCATGGATTCCTGAACCAAATCCATTTTGAATTGCATGCTCACTTGTTCAATACAGAGCATTCAAGGGTGGCTTTTATTGTTTCCTTGTTTTCTGGAGAAGCTTTATCCTTTTAATCTTCTCTGGGAGCATGGCAGTCCTGAAACTGCTAGTTTGGCAACATTTCTGGCTACATTCAGGACAGTTTTTAAGGAACCAGGAAAAGTTTCATCTGCGGTATCTGCACTGCTTCGTCTGCACCAGGATATGCCGACAGTTGGAAAATAATGCAATTCAATTCCGCTGCAAAATTAACTTTGAATAATGTTACTATTGTTGCTGCTTTTTGGGAAGGTCTAGCTCCTCATATCAAAGATGATCTGTCAGGAAGTGACGTGTCCAGCTCCATAGCGTAGGCCACATGTATTGACGTGCCCTCTCATAAACATCTAAAGAAGATGACTCATGAAAAGAGTATTTGAAGACTGGCACCAAACATTCAGTAACCTTGGCTCATCCCTGTTAATCCACCACCAGAGCAGCCGATGCAAGTTGAAAGGACTACACTTGGTGAGCTAGAAGGTTTACTTAGACGCACTGGGAATTTGTGTCTGTACTGCGGCAAGAGTGCACACTATGTCCACAATTGTCCGTTGAATCCGGGAAACTCTAGCTCTTAGGTTTGATAGGAGAGACAAACCTAGTCAGGAATTCACTCTCTCCAAAGAACAGTATTCCGGCCTTGTTGGGGTTTGACAAAAGCTTTATTCAGGAGGACTTTACTTTGCTGCACAAACTCCCTGTGACTCCTTATAAGCCTTTGTTACTTAACCCCTGTCACTAAAAATAGGGGCCTTGCACTCTGAGAACATTTGGTTTTTGTACTGCCCAATTCTGTGGACCAAGTTCTTCTGGGCCTTCCCAGTCTTCATTTGGGACACCAGTGAAGACCTGTAATGGAGCATTTGCTGACAGATCAACTGTATGTCTAAGCTCCTTCCTGTCCATTCTGTGAGCCATGAGCTGCTACTTGACCTGCATCCACAGTATGCTGCATATGCAGACATTTTCAGCAAAAAGTAGACTGAGACTCTTCCACCACACAGTCCATATGACTGTCTGATAGATCTGATGCCTGGGACTTCTCCTCCTCGTGGACGCGTTTATCCCCTGTCTCTCTCAGGTAATAGTTGGGGTTTTCTTTGTACAGAAGAAGCATCAGAAACTGATTTGTAGTCACAGTGTGGTATCAGGAGAGGCAGCTTGTAGGAGATCCCCCTATAGAACTTGACTAAACCTTTTTCAGGCATAGGAACACACACTCCACAGCACTTGTAGCAGCACGGTAGCGGTTTTTTGATACACGATGCTTGGGTCGAGGTGGAGAGGGCTTGAAATCCGGGGATGAGATGATGGGCAAGTGTCACGTTTTTCTGTTTTCTTTTTAATTTTTTTTTTGTACTGCATTTTCTGTATGCTGTCCCACCAACTAACCTTCCCCCTCCCACCTTCCCGCTGGAAATGGGAAAAGTTGTAATACCAGGATATAGGACTGCTAACTCTCCACTGATACTGCCTTCTGTCAAACAGATTTTGCTAAATAATTCAAAAGGTCGTAGGCAGAAGTATAACTTACAGCTCTCTCTAAAAGAAAGGAAAAGCCTTTATCTTCATTAAAAAACTGATAACTTAACCATGAGTTTAGACAAAGACTGACTTGAAGATGAATGGGGGTGCTGTTCCTGCAGTTGAACATGCTCAACCAGGTTCTGTACCATCTGACCAGGCCCTGACTAAAAATCACCTCCATGTTTTCCATACACAGTAATTGTTTTAGGTTGGTTAATCTGTTGAAGGGGTATTCCCATGAAGACAAGTTTCTTAAATATACTCAGGATAACAAAATAACACATTCTCTAATTCACTGTTATCAACAAAAGTACAGCACTTCACAGCAAGTCCAACCTGTCTCTATCAGTCCTGGTGTACACAATTTCAGTTGCCCATAGACACAACCCTGTAACCTCTGACTTAGAGTCGGGGAAGCCATCTTGGATTTCTGTGTGACGGTCGTGGAGCTGAGTTTCTCTCTCTCTGCTCCCTGCACTCTAGGTTGGCCCCCTGCAGTTCAGGACAGATCTCTCCAATACACATACACTCCTGTATGTGTATCGGAGAGTTACACATACAGATACAGTTCCTGCTGGCAGCAGCCTGTGGAGTGTGAAGTTACCTACAGATAAGTTCTTTATCTGGGGAAGCACAGCAGATCTAGTATGTTGTGGAATAGCAGAAATACTGAAGAGATGACTGTCATTGTGTGCAATAGTCATCTCATGGATCTCATCATATCTGATCTGTCTCATCTCTCCTTCTATGTATCAGATACTAGTACATTGTTCAGAAGCCAGACAAAAGTGTATATAAGTTGTATCCTGATAATTTAACCATATTGTCACCCCACAGAGCTAGATGAATCATAATGTGCCTGCTTAGAGAGTCCCCCCCACACCCTGGAATTTTTCACTGACCAGCCTAGGGAGTGAAGGGAGCTAAAATGGCAGTAAAATTGTGAAGTAAAGGGATAAAAATCTTTATTTTGTTAACATCACTGGGGGTTTTAAATTTTATTCTATGGGATAACCCCTTAAGGGGGGGGGGGGAACTGCTAATTTCCAGACCCTCCCATTTGGCAACTGCCTAGTCACGCAGCACATGCTAATGAAAGGTACAATATAACATATCTTTTTTTCTGTAAAACCAATTTTTTATACAAAAACACATTGGCACTATGTACTATGCTCTGTGGGGACTGGGGGAGGGCTAAAAATGGGTCTCCTGGTGACAGGTTCCCTTTAAAATTATAGACTGTTCATGTCTTTGTCAGTGGGAAAAATTAATTAACAAGGGATCAAATCATTATTTCCTTCACTGTATCTAAAAAGCCTATCTAAAAAGCCTGGCGGCGCTGGTCGGGTTAACACCCGCAATTGGTGCTAGCAATATGCAGCAAACACTTACTAGCTATGGAAAGTGCTCCACCCCTGAGCCCTCTCCATTTATTCGCAGCTGACACATGACATACTAGTACGCGTCAGTAAGAAGTTAAGAGGGTTCTGATAGAACAGCTCACAAAATCTGCTCCTATGCCACTTATATAATAGTTTTATTTCAAGGTTCATGAATATAAAATATGGCTTTTAAATGGAAAGTTAAATGACTTGCAATATCACCAGGGTTACAATAGAAATAAAATGAATCATTCATTCTACTCCATCTATTCAATCTTCCAGTAGTATTACATAAACATAAGTTTATTCATTCTTTAATTCTTTGAGGGCTAAATGCAGTAATAATCTCTACTTTTCACAGCAAACTACTTAATATACTAGATATTGGATATTCACACCATAAATAACAAAAAACAAATAAGGCAAAATTTTAAGGCTTCAAATAAATAGGTGTTAAAAGAATGGACATATTTTTAATTTGAATTAATTCACAGCAGCTTTCTTACAGAAGTTTCTCTGATTTTTCTGTGCATATCCCTTTATCTAAATGTACTATTGTCTGCTCTATATGGTAGAACCCCTGAATCCACCATGAAGTATGTGCTGCTGGGCCATTTCACAAATTGTTCTAAGAGCTTCTGAACTGTCAATACTGAAAGTTTGCAGGCTATGGCTAGTGCGCAGGTTCGAAATCCTCTCCCCTCCTGTCGGCACGCTCTGCAGCTGGTTGTGCCCCCCTCCATGCTTCCTCAATGCCCACATGGTATGGAGGTGTTGTAGATGTCCAAAAAATTTTTTGCCTTACAAGCACAATTAAATCTCCCTCATGTCCTTATTCTGTCCATATCTAGCTATCAGAGTAGAAAATAACGGTAACATGTTACAGTACCTAAGGACTAGATATCTGAAAAGAAATGTTTAATACTTTATGACAGATAAAAAAATTTATGTCTGTCATCTAATGCTATGTTAAAAAAAACCAGTATATGGAAGATTTTAGAATAGTTTTTTTAACCACAGTATTCACAGCATTTATATGACAATCCCGGATATGATAATATGCCCTCTAACCAGTGCCAGTTATGATTTACATGAATCAGATTTCACAGTGGCAATTCTGGAAAGATGTTTTTATAATGGAGTTAAAAATACTGTTCTGTTCTAAAGAAAACGAAAGAATAAGTGAATGTAGAGAAGTTAATACATTTCAATCAATCCTCCGCCTCTACGTTCACCTGCTTCAATAAGAAAAAAAGACGTGGTACCTTTCCGATCTAAAAGTTCGGTACCCACGAACTTGTGCTCAATGTCTTCGATCGTCTATATGTAGAACATTAAAGTCCTCTTATGAAGTTAAATACTTCAGCGCGGCGTCTCTCCTAGGCGTCTCGGAGGTAACCCGTAGCTTCTGTGCTACTGCCTATTCCTCCCGACGGGGACCTTGTTCCTCCACTCTCGTTCCGTTCTCCTCGTCTCCTCGTGAGAAGAAAGGACAAACGATGGTGCAGTATTTTCCCAGTTTGTTAAAAACTATTTTATTGGAAATACAAGAATTCAAGAATAAAAAGGCCTTATGTATAAAAACACGCTCGGTAACATATGCCCGACTCCAAGTTTCGCCTGGTATGGCTTCTTCCGGGGCTTACCGGCGTGTTGGGATACGTGTCTTTTATACAAAAATTATATGTACAGAACTAGAGATGAGCGAACACACTTGTCCGAGCTTGATGCTCGTTCGAGCATTAGCGTACTCGTAACTGCTCGTTGCTCGGACGAATACTTCGCCAGCTCGAGAAAATGGCATCTCCCGCCGTTTTGATTTTTGGCGGCCAGAAACAGAGCCAATCACAAGCCAGGAGACTCTGCACTCCACCCAGCATAACGTGGTACCCTTATACGTCGATAGCAGTGGTTGGCTGGCCAGATCAGGTGACCCTAGAATAGACTAGCCCCTGCCTGCGCTGCTCGCATCATTCTCTGTCTGGATGCCATTAGGGAGAGAGCTGCTGCTGCTGCTGCTGCAGGGATAGCGTTAGGCTGTTATATTAGCTTACTGTTAGGCAGGAGTGAGTCTTGTTTGCTTGTGGCTGGGCTTGCTGGCACTAGTAGTGCAGCTAGTACCATATTGTGAGGAATTTGCAGGGAGACTTGCGAACGTTATATTTAGCTATTAGTGACACACATATCCATCTCAAACACCTAAGTGGGACAATTTATTAGGGGTTTGATTGAATTAGGCACAGTCTGATGATTTTTTTTTTTTCCAAAACTTAAAGTGACTTAAAATCCAGTTGTTGTGTGCTTTCTGTAGGTTAGAAACTAGGCATACAAGAACCCAACCGGCTTTCTTAGGCCTACAATAGCGTTATATATATATATTTTTTTATTTGTTGTTGATTTGCGTGTGGCTGGCCTTGCTGGCACTAGTAGTGCAGCTAGTACCATATTGTGAGGAATTTGCAGGGAGACTTGCGAACGTTATATTTAGCTCTTAGTGACACACATATCCATCTCAAACACCTAAGCGGGACAATTTATTAGGGGTTTGATTGAATAAGGCACAGTCTGATGATTTTTTTTTTTTTCCAAAACTTAAAGTGACTTAAAATCCAGTTGTTGTGTGCTGTCTGTAGGTTAGAAACTAGGCATACAAGAACCCAACCGGCTTTCTTAGGCCTACAATAGCGTTATATATATATATTTTTTTTGTTGTTGTTGATTTGCTTGTGGCTGGCCTTGCTGGCACTAGTAGTGCAGCTAGTACCATATTGTGACGAATTTGCAGGGAGACTTGCGAACGCTCTATTTAGCTCTTAGTGACACACATATACATCTCAAACACCTAAGTGGGACAATTTATTAGGGGTTTGATTGAAGTAGGCACAGTCTGCCTTTTTTTTTTTTTCAAAACTTAAAGTGACTTAAAATCCAGTTGTGTGCTGTCAGTGTAGGTTAGAAACTAGGCATAAAAGAACCCAACTGGCTTTCTTAGGCCTACAATAGCATTATATATATATTGTTGATTTGCTTGTGGCTGGCCTTGCTGGCACTAGTAGTGCAGCTAGTACCACATTGTGACGAATTTACAGGGAGTCTTGCGAACGTTCTGTATAGCTCTTAGTGACACACATATCCATCTCAAACACCTAAGTGGGACAATTTATTAGGGGTTTGATTGAATTAGGCACAGTCTGCTTTTTCTTTTCCTCTTTTTTTTCAAAACTAAAAGTCATCAGGCACAGCACAAAATCCTGTTGTGTGCTGTCAGTGTAGCTTAGAAACTAGCCATAACAATAGGATAGCATCGTTTTCTTAAAAAAACAAAAACACAAAAAACAGAGAAAAAATATTTACAGTTTACACTTTAATTTTGAAAATGTTGAACCCGAGGGCTGGGGTAGAGGACGAGGGCGTGGGCGTCCCACTACTGAAGGGGTCAGAGGCCGTGGTCCTGGGCGGGGTGAGACACCACCTGCTGATGAGGGAGCAGGGGAATGCCGCAGAGCTACACTCCCAAGGTTCATGTCTCAAGTTACTGGGACCCGTGGTAGAGCACTGTTGCGGCCAGAACAGTGCGAACAGGTAATGTTGTGGATTGCAGACAATGCTTCTAGCCATTTGTCCACCAGTCAGTCTTCCACGCAGTCCACCCATGTCACCGAAATCAGCACTCCTCCACCTCAGCCTCCTTCCCCCCCAGTCTGCCCCCTCCCAGGAAAATTTGGCATTTGAACTGGCATACTCTGAGGAACTGTTTTCTGTACCCTTCCCAGAGTCACAAACCACTTTGCTGCTGAGCTCTTTTCCAATGCCGAGGTTTTCCACCGGTCACAGTCTGTGGGTGATGATGGCATTGTTGACGTAGTGGAAGAAGTGTGTAAAGAGGTGTCGGACGATGAGGAGACATGGTAGTCAGACAGTGGTGAAGTTGTTGTCAGCGCAGGAAGTCCGAGGGGGGAGCAGACTGAGGGATCGGAGGATGATGAGGTGGCACACTCAAGCTGGGTTGATAGGCCGGGTGAACACGGTGCTTCTAAGACGGTGGCGAGTCCTCGACGAGAACAGGTTGGAAGAGGCAGTGGTGGGGCCAGATGGAGAGGCAGTCTGGTGCATCAGCGCCAAATGTTTCACGTAGTGAAGCTCCCATGGCGAGGGCTAGATTTTCAGAAGTCTTTAAAGAAACACCGGATGACCGACGGACTGTAATGTGCAACCTGTGCCACACCAGGATCAGCAGGGGTTCCACCACTACCAGCATAACCACCACCAGTATGCGCAGGCATATGAATGCTAAACACCCAACTCAATGGAACCAAGGCCGTTCACCTCCAGCCGGGCACACCACTGCTCCTTCCCCTGTGTCACCTGCTGCCTCTGCTAGTCAGCCCCCTGCCCAGGACCCCGGCCCAGACACCTCCCGTGCGAAAACCACACGTCGCCTCCTCGATCCTTTACAGCATCCACCAATGTCTCCATGTGCAGCGTTTAGCTCTCCATACCCCAGACGCTGGAGCGCAAGAGGAAGTACAGTGCAACCTATCCACACGCCCAAGCCCTCAACGTCCACATCTCCAAACTGCTGAGCCTGGAGATGCTGTCCTATAGGCTGGTAGAGACAGAGACCTTTCGCAACCTCATGGCGGTGGCCGCCCCTCGGTATTCGGTCCCCAGCCGCCACTACTTTTCCCGATGTGCCGTCTCAGCCCTGCACTAGCACATGTCAGACAACATCATCCGTGCCCTGACCAACGCCGTTTCTGACAAGGTCCACCTGACCACGGACACGTGGACGAGTGCTGCCGGGCAGGGCCACTATATATCGCTGACGGCACATTGGGTTAACTTGGTGGAGGCTGGGACCGAGT
The DNA here is from genome assembly GCA_019512145.1 of Engystomops pustulosus. NCBI lineage: Eukaryota > Metazoa > Chordata > Amphibia > Anura > Leptodactylidae > Engystomops > Engystomops pustulosus. The sequence continues at coordinate 132,298,805 of CM033645.1, forward strand.
CTGACCCTTGGGCTGGTCATATACTACAGACGCCAAGGATTGCGGGGCCTACCTCGGTCCAAGTCTCTCAGGCCTACTATGCCTCCTCCTCCCACCCCTCCTCCACCTCCTCCTCGAATTACCATCCGTGTGCATGGCGCCATCAGTTGGTAGCTCTAGGCACAGCAGCAGTGCCGTCGCTAAGCGACAGCAGGCAGTGCTCAAACTGCTGAGCCTAGGCGATAAAAGGCACACCGCCCAAGAGCTATTACAGGGCATCACGGCGCAGACTGATCTGTGGCTGGCACCGCTGAACCTAAAGCCAGGCATGGTTGTGTGTGATAACGGCCATAACCTGGTGGTGGCTCTGCAACTCAGCAGACTGACACATGTGCCATGCCTGGCCCATGTGTTAAATCTCATAGTTCAGCGGTTCCTCAAGACATACCCCAATCTGTCTGATTTGCTCACGAAGGTGCGCCACATCTGTGCACATTTCAGGAAGTCCAGCAAAGATGCTGCCACTCTCAGGGCAGCGCAGCGCCGCCTCCAACTGCCCGCTCACCGACTGTTGTGCGACGTGCCCACGAGGTGGAATTCAACATTAACCATGTTATCCAGAGTTTACCAGCAGCGCAGAGCGATTGTAGACTGCCAGATGTCAACTTCCACCAGAACTGGTAGTCAGGTCAGTCAGCTCTTCCTCAGTCTACAATGAGGATGGACGTGGATGTTTGATATCGGTCAGGTGCTGAGTAACTTTGAGGAGCCAACACAGATGGTAAGTGGCGATGCCGCCATCATCAGCCTCAGCATCCCGCTGCTTGGCCTGTTGAAAAACTCTCTGGTCAGCAAGATTCCCTTGTTGATAGCCAAAGCACCCTCACGTCTGTTTCTCAGAGGAGCGCATATTGGAGGAGGTGGAGGAGGAAGAGGAGGAGAATGTTGGCGAGACAGAAGAGAGGAGCATTGCTCAGTCCTTCACTGTTCAGCGTGTATGGGCAGAAGAAGAGGAGTTGGAGGAGTTGGAGGAGGAATTGGACAGTTAGGCCAGTGAGGGGAGTGAATTCTTGCGCGTTGGGACTCTAACGCATATGGCAGATTTCATGCTAGGCTGCCTATCCCGTTACCCTCGCGTTCAAAAATTATTCCAGCACCGATTCTGGGTTTCACTCTCCTTGACCCACGGTACAAGCAAAATCTTTCCACTCTCATCCCTGGAGAGGAAAGGAGTGTGAGAATGCATGAATACCAGCAGGCCCTGGTGCACAAGATGAATCAGTATTTCCCTTCTGACAGTGCTAGCGGCAGAGGGCGTACTTCTGCGGGACATGTAGCGAGGGAGAGTAGGCGAGCAGGAAGATTGTCAAACACTGGCAGGGGTATGCTTTACAAGGCCTTTGCCAGTTTTATGTCACCCCAGCAACACACCTCACCTGTCCCCAGTCTCGGTAGAGTAGGGCTGATCTTTACAGAAAGATGGTGAGGGAGTATGTAGCTGACCATACCATCGTCCTAAATGATCACACAGCTCCCTACAATGCAGATTTTAAAATGGGTGGTTTATAGATAGGGGTTTGGTTTTGTTGCCTAAAAATATTTAAAATTTATCAAACAGTATATCCCCAAAATAGTCAACTTCTGAAAATACGGAAAATCGCTATTCGATTGTGTAGGCCATAGTGGAGCAATATAATTATCCAACATTTCAAAAAATTATGAAAAATGTACAAGTAGACAAATGGTAAATGTATTCTGACATAGTTTAGGTTGGTAATCGATCTGCTGAAACGCGGTGAATTTTGAATTCACAAATGGAAATTTTTTCTAAAAATGCATCATTTTTTTCTTTTTTTGTAATAAAACGCAAAAACTTATCAGACCCAAATTTACCACTAAAGGAAGAAGTAAACATGTGGGAGAAAAAAACAATCCGAAATCGATTCGATAAGTGGATTCAAAAGTGTTCAAAAGTTATCCATATTAAGAGAGCAGGTCGACTCTAAAAAATGGGATGAGCCTAAGCGTAAAATGGCTGCGTCCTTGGGGTTAAGGGGGATCTGTTGATATCCTAAATAGCAGTTCTATTGTGACAAAATCGAAAAAAGGAAGAAATCGTTTGGACTTTAAGCATCTGCAGTAGGATGGTGAGACCATCACTGTATGTTCTAGGGGGATCTGTTATACCCCAAAATAGCAGTTTAATTTGTGACAAATCGAACAAGAAGAAATCTGTGTCGACTTAATGACATCATGCATTAGGTGAGTTGGGGGACCAATCCTTGTGGTCTAATAAGGGGCTGAAAATATACCCCAATAGCAGATCTAATTAGTGAACAAAATTCGAATAGGAAGAATCTGTTTGACATTCATGGCATCTGCAGTAGTAGATGTAGCTGTGTAGTGGTTCTGTATAACGCAACATTGACCATACTTATGTGGCTCTAGTTTACAGCCATATTTCGTGTGGCAATTCCACCATAGTATTATACGTGATTTTCTGTGAATGACGATGTCGAGTGTGGTGTGATACTGTATAACGAACAGAATGCAATTCATATTGTAGGCTCTAGTTGTACAGCCAGATTTCAAGGTGTCAATCCAGTGTGATTATACAGGAATGTTTCGCTGAAGAACACTGTCACGTGTAGAGGGGTATCTGTATAACGCAACATTGCCATACATTTTGGGGGGCTGCTAGTTACAGCCAGATTACGTTGTCACATCCACGTAGTTTATAACCAATATGTCAGACAGAAAGTGGAAAGAGATAGTGCTAGAGCAGGACAAGAGGGGTGGCAGCACAGTTAGGGGGATGTGCAAGCCGGGGGGCACTCAGTGAGGCCAGACACTGCCGTTGTCATCTTAGTCGCAGTGTGTGATCAACAACACAAAGTTGTGAATGGTTGACTAGGTCTCCAATTTCTCAAAAATCTAAATCGTGAACAACCCAAAGCGAAGAGTCTGTGGGGTCCCTCGATACAAAACTGAGTTGGCTGGCCAGGGCAGGTCATGCGCCCTACACTGTCCTCACACAGCGCTGGCCTGTCCTTTCTGCAAGCCAGAGCGCTACTAGGTGGTTCTAGGCTCATTGCCACTATTCAGCGAGGGACGAAGTAGTTGAGGGACGTACGCAGCTGCTTTGCAGTGAAGAGGTGGGGCAGACTCCGTGCATTCCTGCGTAGGAGGCTGTGCATAACTCACACCGATTGAGGAAGTAGCAGCAGGGACCGGGAAACGCACAAATTGATGATGATGTAGAACCGATTGCAACCGATCGTTGGAGAGAGAGGGAGTGTCAGCTGCGGGCAGGCAGCAAGTCGCTACTCGGATGTGAGTCAGCAAGGGATGAGCAGCAGGTGCGAGGAGGCCAAAGTCTCGAGGGCTAAATGCCAGAATTCGAGGCCCAAAATAAAGCGTTGGCCACAGCGCTCAGCGAGGGCGGCAGTGCTGGCGGTAAGCAAGTCGCTCAGCGCAGATGCTGGTGGATAAAATTACCACCTCAGCGGTGTGGCAGCTTTTTTTAAGACCCGAGGAGCCCGAGCGGGGTATAGGTCGTATCGCAGGGCAGCAGAGAAGGAAGCGTGGACAGTGAGCTAACCTTGGCACCACGCCCTGCGCAACACATGCCAGCGGTTCACATCCAATGGCCTTGGAGAACGGGGTATGTATAAGAGCGGGTCCATCTGCAAGAGCAGCAACAAGCAGCACCTAAAGAGGCAACATGGCTGTTTCAGCAAGTCAACTGACCTAAGCACTCTTGCCGAAGGGAGCGTTTGGTCTTGACATCATCTCCAGTCCCAGATTCTGACTTCTCGATAAGCATGCTGCCAGCAGAGTCGTTGATCGAAGGCGATTACAAAAAGACAACTCCTTTGCGTCCAAGCCATACGTAAGGTGCAGAAGCCTGAGGTGCTCTGTGAAGTGTGGTACTGACACGATCTCTCCGTTTTCCAAGCGGGATCTGCACCTTCAAGAACTAATGGTTGTGCCAGAAACCGAGGTGGAGAGATTCCAAGCCGCAATTTTTTTTCAAAAAGGCTGTGACCAGCCCTTCACCAATCTGTACAAATGGAAGGTGGGGTCTGGTCCTTGAGCTTATCAGTTTCTTCCCCAGGTGCACGCAGAAAGGCGTGTGGATCTGTAGTTATGAGTCAGGGCCAGTATGTGTCCTTTATGGCCCACTGGGTGGAATGTGCTGTCCCGGCCCAGACACACCAACAACTCCACAAGAGGCGGCGTTTTGTCTCTCCACGTCTTGTCAAATGCTAATCCTGCGAGAATGGTCACGATTTCTCTTCTCCACCACCACCCAGCTCCACAAGGGTGCTCTCAATCATACACATGTGCAGGGGCACAGCAGTTGTCACGCAGTTCTACACCTGGTGTGCCTGGGCAAACAAAGTCACTCAGGGAAGGGAACTGCTTCTGCGTCATGAAGTAGAAATCAATGTGTGGGCTTTCTCCGCGAACAACTCAAAACTCGGACCATGGTTGACAGAAATGAAGGAAATGGTGTCCGCCTGCAACGAGAGGGATGGTCATGCACCATGCATGGACGCAGTGTTCATCGGTAGGCAACAAGTTCCTGAAGTCTCAACCCATCTGTAAGACATTCTAAAAATGGAGTGGTGGGCCCAGGGGACACTGTGCACGCACATCAGCCCTTCTTAACAAAAAGCCAAGCACAAGCCTCCTGAGTGCAGCGACCAAGAATGGCCTACCCAACATAGTCTGTATGCGATGTTCCACTAGTGGCATTACCAGCCTCCATTGTTAGACCGCCTTGTGAAAAGAGAGAAAGCCATTAAATGATTTTTTGATTGTGCAAGCGGACGTATAGTACTCCCCCGTGTAACTTTGAATGAGCCATGGCAGCTCCGGCGTTGAACACCTGCCTTTGCTACAGGCTCTTGACAGAGGCCACGTTATTGTCAGTCGCAGGACGGCGGGATGATAACGTCATTCCATTCATGTCCTCGGAACTCAGCTGTAAAAAATCTGTCTGGATACAGGGCAGTGGAGAAGTGGCAACTACATTCATGGCCAAGAGTCTGGTGGGGGCTGAAACTGGAGGAGGGAGGAGGATATTGGGAACAAGCAGAGTCTGGGTGCAATTTGTGGTTTTTCTACTGCAGGTGACAGGCGAGGAGGAGCAGGAGCATCAGAGAGAAAGAGGTAGAAGACGAGGCAGATTGGACCAGAAGCACCGTGACAGTATATGTGGATATGAGACGGGAGTCCCTCAGAGTCACTTGCGCAGATGGCCCAGAAGGCATGTGCTTTGCCTAAGATAACTAGGTGACAGCCAGATAGTCAACATGCCGGCATAGGGCATGACTTTTGGCCTCTACACCCATCTTGGACCTTGTAACGTCCAAAATGGGTGATTTTTATTTCTATGGAGGAAGGAAACGACTGGCACTATAGAGAAATCACTGAGCAACAGATTAGCCAGCGCCTTTGTGCGCCATTGTCACTCCTCTGTCAGGTTGACCGGGGGATTTGGCAGTCATGCTCACGTACTATAACACGGTCGCTTGGGGAGTGGGGGGGTAGGGCGTAGCAGTTACCATCAACAGTCAGGCTAAGTCTGGATTCCTTAATGAGCAATTCCTCCTAGTGAGGAGGGTAGCCGCCACCAGCAGCAAGTAGGACAGGACATGAAGCAGACACCCTGCACCAGCAGGTGGTGGCACTTGGACAGCACTTTACCACCTGAGGGGTAGAGGATCCCATGGTAGTACTGGGCAGCAAACTTGATGCGTGGGCCGCAACTGCGAGTTTGCAGTAGAGAGAAGCTGTCCTGCCCGGCCAGTAGTGTGGCATCAGAGTGGGTGTGTCAGTGCGGCTGGGCGCCATTGTTACCCAGGAGAACCGCTTGTCCAACGAAATGTGGAGAGGACTGACTTTGTCAAGATGAATCGGCTTGGATCAGCCAGGATTTCAACTCATTAATGCTAATGCATCAGATCAGATCAGCCAGGGTCTTCTAACTACCTGCTTACAGCTACATTCTGATGCTGCCACCAGGCCTATGCCACACATGCTGCTGAGTTGCTTTTATGCATCCCTAACCATCTTTACCAGGGATGGAAGGTCCACCACCTCCACACTTTATATCATGAGTGCCACTCTGCGGGATCTGCTGCTTATGATGCCACCTTCACATTAATACATTGTGCCATCTGCGGGTCTGCTGCTGAGCTTCTGATGAACGCCTCACCTCACACTATATCATTCTGCCACTCTGTGGCTCCTGCTGCGTGCTGCTTCTGATGCCACCTTCACACTACTTAACTGTGTGAAACTCTGCGGGCTCCTGCTGCTGTGCTGCTACTGATGCCACCAACAAACTACTTATTGTGCCACTCTGCAGGACTCCTGATGCTTTCTGGAGCCACCTTACACTATATCACTGTGCCACTCTGCAGGCTCCTGCTGTGCTTCTGATGCCGCTTCACACTATAGCATTGTGCCACTCTGCGGCGCTCATGCTGCTGCTGCTGCTGATGCCGCCTTCACACTATATCATGTGCCACTCGGAGTGGCTCTGCTGCTGCTTCTGATGCCACCTAACACAACATGATTGTGCCACTGCAGGCTCCTGCTGAGTTCTGATTGCCACCTTCACACTACATCATTTTCCCTCTCGGGGCTCCTGTTGTTGCTACTGATGCAACCACACACTATATGATTGTGCCACTCTCGGGCTCCTGCTGTGCTGATGCTTTGATGCCCACCAACCACAACTATATCTGTGCCACTCTGCTGCTTCTGATGCACACCTTTAAACTTATATGATTGTGCCACTCTGCGGGCTCTGCTGCTTTGATCCCACAACACACTATATCATTCTGCCACTCTGCCGCTCTTGCTGCTTCTGATGCCCACCTTCACACTATAATCTGTGCCACTTGCGGGCTCCTGCTCTGCTTCTGATGCACCAGCAACTATATCATTGTTCACTCTGCGGGCTCTTGCTGTGGATGCCACCTTCACACATATATCATTGTGCCACTCTGCGGGTCCTGCTGCTCTGATGCCACCAACCACTATATCATTGTGCCACTCTTGTGGGATCCTCTGCTGCCTGCTATGATGCCCACCTCACACTATATCATTCTGTCACTCTGCGGGCTCCTCGTTGCTGATGTGCTGCTACTGATGCCTCCAACACACTATATCATTCTGCCACTTGCCGCTCTGCCTGCTTCTGAGCCACCTCCACTATATTGTGCCACTTGGGGCTCCTGCTCTGTTATGTGCCACAGCACACTATATCATTGTTCCACTCTGCGGCTCTTGCATGCTTCTGATGCCACCTTCACACTATATCATTGTGCACTCTGCGGGCTTCCCCTGGGCTTGCTTCTGATGCCACCAACACCACTATATCATTGTGCCACTCGTGGGCTCCTCCTGATGATGCTGACATGATGCACCATTTCACACTATCTCATTGTGGCCAACTCTGCGGGCTCCTGCTGCGCTTCTGATGCCACCAACACCTAATCATTGTTCCACTCTGTGGGCTCCTCCTGCGCTGCGCTACTGATGCCCACCTTCACACTATATCATTCTGTCACTCTGCGGGCTCCTGTGCCGCTCTTGCTGCTTATGACCACCTTCACACTATATCATGGTGCCACTCTGCGGGCTCCTGCTGCTGCTTCGTGAGCCACAGCACACTATATCATTGTTCACTCTGCCGCTTTGCTGCTTATGATGCCACCTTCACACTATATCATTGTGCCACATCTGCGGGCTCCTGCTGCTTCGATGCCACCAACACACATATCATGTGCCATCTGGGGCTCCTCCTGCTACTGCTGTACTGATGCCACCTTCACACTATATATTCTGTACTCGCGGGCTCTGTGCTGCTGCTGCTGCTACTGATGCCTGTTTTACAAACACAAAACAGTCAGACGGAGGATGGTAATAGCTCGATGTTTTTGTTTATAAGGTTATGTAAGAAAGATAACAATTTGGACAACAGTAATGTGTGAAAGATTGTAAAATGCCAATATGACAATGTATCAATGTGATATCTGTTTATACTCAATAAAAAAAAGTAAAAAAAAAAATCAGGACTTGAGGAATCTATAGCTGATTTATTTAACCCTAAGAGGCACATAGATATTATAGTACGTCCTGGTGAGAGCTTCACTAGACACCAGGACGCACTCTATAACGTCCCTCTCCGGAGCGCACTGGTAACTACACACAGTGCCCGGGACTTGGGAGGTCAGCTGGGAGTATAGCTAACCTCTAGGCTTGCCAACAATGGACTGCCCTATTGGGCCCATTGTCCACGATCGCTGTGACAGGGCCGGTTCTATTCAGAACGGCTTGTCACAGCATCGAAGGCCGGCATCGGAGGGTCCCAGTCTCACTGTCTGTACAGACAGTGTCCGGGAAGGGGGGAGTGAGGTCACGGACAGCCTGCACTCCCCTGTCACCGGGCCATGGACCGCTGTGTGGGTCCATTGCCGCACGATCGCTGTGCACGGCGGTTCTGTACATGCTACATGCTGTTACATGCAGATGCCGGTGCCTAGGATCGCTGTTGCATAGACAGCGGACCGGGCACCGGAGATTCTTGCCCCAGACTGTGGACCAGCGATGGACCAATAGATGTGGGTCCATTGGCTGGCTAATCATGGATTGGTGGGTTGATCTGATCCACAATCACAGTGAAGAGGTACACAGGCGGCTGAACAGGCTCTGATCTCTCTGTTGGTTGAGAGAATTTGGAGAGATCAGAGCCGGTCAGAGAATGTCTGCCCTCACAAATGAAAAATCACCCATCAACCCTGATCGCCCCTCTTGTGCCTCCAGCACCTGACCCCTCCCTCCCATTCATAAGGGAGAGTTCTCTTCTTTTTTTTTTCAAAATCTAAAAAAAAAAGTTTTTTAGGTAGCTTAGTGTTAGTAGTGTGTCATCGTCAATTCGTTCTGTTAGATTCTTAGTGTCAGTTGCGCCGTCAATTTGTCGCGTTTAGTTAATAGTGTCACTTTAGGTAGATTATCTCTGTTACTGGACAGTGAATAGTCATTGTCATTTGCTGTATTATGTTATTACCGTCAGTTGTCGTGGTTAAGTGGGTTAGTCAGTGTTTGTAAGTTAAAAAAAAAAAAAACATTTTTTTAAAAAGTTTGTTTGTTATAGTGTTCAGTCACCGTATGTCATTGTCAGTTTGTCATTCCGTCCCTGTCAGTCCATAGTTAGTCAGCATTAGTGTTAAAAAAAAAAAAAAAAGATTTAGTGCTCAGGTTCTGCCTGAGGATTTAGATTGGGCACCCCGAAGAGATTACACCCCCCAAATACTGGCATTTACTGCAGTAGCAGGGATTAAGGTCCATACTGAAGGGCTCTCTGCCCTCGTTTTTTTTCAAATAATTTTTACAGACAATTGGTCTCCAATTAATGGTGAACAAACAACAAATATGCGGGGCAAGAGTTTATACGGGCAAATTCCATCTTCTTTTATGCCAGAACTAAGGTGGCACCCTACAAACTGTGGGGGGAATGTTAAAGTATGGGGCATTGTTTTAAATATGGCCTTACAAAAAAGCCTAAAATAAGATCCTATTGGTCCCACGGATGTTCTGTACTTATTGCCTGCTGTATCACACAATAATGTCCAGGCCCCCGTTCCAAGCTATACAAAAATGTCTTCATTTTGGGATAATTCCTTATGCCTCCCCAGGATGACCAAACTATGACCCGAATTTTTAAAATACGCCCCCTTCTAACAAATTTTAGAAGAAAAAATTTTCAGCTGTTACACCCCTCAAAGGGAAATCTCAGTAGATGAGTCCCTAATGATGCTTCAAGAGGAGAGAGTTAAATTCCGATAGATCTGCCTAATAAGCGAGCCAGCTACGGAATAAAATTATATAAATTGTGTGAGGCAGAGACAGGATACACATTTTCATTTCTGTGTGTATGACAGGACAATCACAGCCCCAGAATGTCACCACACATTGGCGCAAATGGAAAAAATTGAGTGGGACCTTATATTCCCACTACTTATCAGGGGTACCACTATACACCGACAATTGTATTCAAACGTTCCCCTGTTTAAATGCTCATGGACAAAAGTACAATGGCCTGTGGGACAGTGCGAAAAAAATCTAAACCCCTTCCAAAACCTTTGTTAGTCAAAGCTGAGAGCTGGCGAAAGCAGAGCAGTGCAAAATGAGGGGGTGCTGTGCTTAAAATTTAAAGATAAAAAAAGAGGGTGATGATGTGACAAACATTCATGACGCAGCGTACCCCTGTCACCCAGCGGGCACTTCCACTACCATCCAGAAGCCTGTATGTATACAGATTATAATAAAATTTATCGGGGGGGTTGATTAAATAACCAGATTTGAAGCCCTACACGCGTGACTAGAAAAAAAACAGAATCTGGTACAAAAAAACTAGCAATCCACCTTGTACAGATGGCATGTACAACTCCTTTGCCTTTCAGAAAGGCCGGCCACCAGAGTAATACTTAGAGTACCAGGAGAATGTCATCAAATCATCCTGGGTGAAGGGGAAGGGGAAAGCTCTGCCTCATCTAGAAATGTTCCCTGAATAGTAACCAGGGCAACATTTTCCATCTGTGGTGCCACACACAGAGAAAAAGATAAACGCCCCCAAAAAAGATGCCGTGTGTGCACAAAGAATGGTATCCGCAAGGATACCATATACCAATGTGACACATGTCCTTCAAACCTGGGCTTGTATGAAGGATTGCTTCGTATCCACACACAGCCCTGGAAGCAATTTGAAAAAAACCATGCAGTGCCATTCTATATTTGCCCATTTTTTTTATTTTATAACAAACTAAAACATCATTATACCCCTAGAAATACCTAATGATGTTTATCATGCACATTTATAGGCCAATGCCAGTGCTGCAAAAATTACAAATCCGATTTGCCTCCACATAAGATACAGCCTGTATACAATATTAAAAGTATTGTTTCATTGTTATTGCTCAGGTCAGTGTGTGAAAAGTGTCTTATAAATGAAACATTTGTGGAAAAATGAAAACTAACAATTTTACTTTGGCTTTTCACTAATTTACATAAGTGACTAATTTTATCACTTTCAAAAAGGAATCACACGTGGGGACTTTCACTATGTACCTTTGGGTTGTGCAAAAATCACATGGACCCCGAGATATTTCAGCAAAACTAAACTTCAAAAATAGCATTCCCTCATTCGAACATTGCTATTTCACAAAAAAAGTATACAAACACATTTGGAGTATTGCCAAAATGTGTGGCATAATTCAGGGTGCTTTCTACCTTTTAAAAATGACTTTAGCTAATTCACCCCTTGTAAAAATGGAATTTCAGGAGCTAAAATGACATTTGCTTGAACAAATTCTAATTCTTCATTTCCACAGTCATATGTAATGAATACTGTAAAAACTGACCTGTAGAGTCAAAACCATAATTTACTCCTTGATATATTCCTTGAGGGGTGTAGTTCCAAAAAGGGGTCACTTTTGGGGGTTTATCATGTTACAGTACCTCAGGAGCTATTCGAACATGACATGGGGCATTGAAAAGATTTCATCAAAATCTGTTCCAAAAGCCTTGTTCTCTTCCAACTCCTGCCATATACCCTACAGATTTTTACAACCACATATGGGGTATTGTCGTATCGAAGAAAGAAATTGTGTGACAAAATTTGGGGTGCTTTCTACCTCAAACGCTTTTAAAAATGACATTTTGGGGGCTAAAATGAGATTTTCTTGAAAAAAATGTAAATTTTCATTTTCACAGTCTTATGTTCATTAATACTGTAAAAAACACCTCTGTAGGGTAAAATGTCCACTTTACCTCGTGATATATTCCTTGAGGGGGTGTAGTTTCAAGAATGGGGTCACTTTTGGGGGGTTTATCACTGTTACAGTACTCAGGAGCTATTCGAACATGACAAGGGGCATGAAAATGATTTCATCAAAATATGTTCCAAAAGCCTTGTTCTCTTCCAACTCCTGCCATATACCCCTACAGCTTTTATAACCACATATGGGGTATTGACGTATTCAGAAGAATTGTGTGACAAAATTTGTGGGGCTTTTCTACCTCAAACTGCTTTAATAATGACATTGGGGTTGGCTCTAAAATTAGATTTTCTTGAAAAAATAAAATTTATTTTCACAGTCTTATGTCATAAATACTTGTAAAAAAAAACCTGTAGGGTAAAATTTCACTTTACCTCTTGATATATCCTTGAGAGGTTTAGTTTCAAGAATGGGGGGTCACTTTTGGGGGTTTATCATGTTACAGTACCTCAGGAGCTATTCGAAAATGACAAGGGGCATGAAAATGATTCATCAAAATCTGTTCTCCAAAAGCCTTGTCTCTTTCCAACTCCTGCCATATACCCTACAGCTATTTACAACCACATATGGGGTATTGCCGTATTCAGAAGAAGAAATTGTGTTGACAAAATTTGGGGTGCTTTTCTACCTCAAACTGCTTTTAAAAATGACATTTTGGGGGCTAAAATGAGATTTTCTTGAAAAAATTGTAAATTTTCATTTTCACAGTCCTATGTTAATAAATTCTGTGAAACACCTGTAGGGTCAAACCTTCCACTTTACCCCTTGATATATTCCTTGAGGGGTGTCGTTTCCAAAATGGGTCATTTTGTCAGGGTTTTCTACTGTTCTGACACCTCAGGGGATCTACAAAAGCAACATGACACCTGAATGCTTTTTCATAAAATGCTGCTTTTCAAAAGCCCAATGGCCCTCCTGCTTTGTGTCCTGCCATGTGCCCAAAAACCAGTTCACATCTACATGTGGGATATTTTCTTACTCAGGAGATATCACATAACATAATTTAGGATGCATTTACTCTTTTACTCTTGTACATTTAAATTTATTGAACTAATTAAACCTGTTATAGAAAAAAAATTATAATTTCTTAACTTTACCTCTTTTTTATTTGAATTCCTGTGAGATGCTTAAAGGGTTAATAGACATCCTTATACCTGTTTTGAGTTGTTGAAGAGGTGCAGTTTATAAATGGGGTGAATTATAGGGGTTTCTAATATATAGGCCTTTAAAAAACACTTTAGATATGCACTGGTCCCAAAAAAACTTGGTTTTGGAAATTTTCTCTTATTTTGGAAAATTGCTGTTATATTTTTAAGCCTTCTCAAATCCTAAAAAAGTAAAATAACTATGTCAAAATGATGAAAACATAAATTAGAGATATGGTAAATGTTGGATATAAACTTTTTGTGAAGTAAAATTATTTATCTGACAAGCAAAAAATTTCAAATTATGAAAATTGTAAATTTTTCAACATTTTTGCCAAATTTAGTTTTTTTTTTACAAAAACTACAATACATATTGGCAGACAAACACCACTACCATGATGTACAATATGTCACAAAAAACAATCTCAAAATCACATAGATAAGTTGAAGTGTTCCAATTTTATAACCATATAAACTGACACATGTCAGATTTGAAAAATGGGGCTGCTTCCTTAAGGCCAAAATAGGCTGAGTCCCGTAGGGGTTAAAGGACTTCTACCACCAGGTTGAAAAATTGTAAACCAAGTACACTTATATGCTGGTGTGTGCCCTCTCTGACAGGCTCTGCTCTTCTCTTAGCTTCTTAGGACCTTACTTTTATGAAAAAAAAGGTTTTAAAAATAATGCAAATGAACCTGAGGGGCTCCTGGCTCCATAGATGTCAATGGAATTTTTTAGGCCACCAGCCTTGGTTTCATTATATATTTTATTTGTGTTATGTGGCTGGTAATCAATTAGATGTTCTGAGTGACCTTGAATCTTTAAATATGAATTCTGTCTTACAAAAGGGAAGTGTGAGCCTTATATTTTCACTTCTGTGGTTTATGTTTTTGTTTATTAATTGATCAATGCCTCAACTTTGTGTGGCCTATTGGGCCTACCAGTACACACAGCACACACTGGTTCCTACTTGCACCAGAGGAAAGAGTGGGCAGAGAAAGAACATGTTCTTTCACTGCAACACCAGCTCCGTCACCATCAGCAGCACAAAAGAGAGGTGTGCAGTAATAAACTCTACTATAACAGCACCGTTATGATCAAGGTATTACTTGATACTATTCACTGACAAGAGCAACTTTACAAGGAAGGTATTACTGGAAGCTATTCACTGACCGGAGCAGCTTTAGAATCAAGGTATTACTGGATACTATTTGCTGTCAGGAGCAACTTTTCAATTGAGGTATTACTGGGTGTTATACACTGATAGGAACAACTTTATCTTTATTATAGAGCTGAATACAATAGAGACAGGACTTTCAAGATCTTGCTGGATAATGTGGTTAATGTTCATACTTCTGTCTAATCTTTCCAAGTATTGCTGTATAATAGTTCAATGTAGTTATTCTCCGTGCCCTAAAAAGGGTAATTATTTTAGATTTCCACCTGTACTTATTAACCTGAGCCTATTCTCAGTATCTAAGTGCCCTCAAAAGGGCAATTGCTGAAGTTTGAGAAGTCTCTGCCTAACTGACTGAGCCTATAACGAGCAGCAACCTCCTACAAGGCATGCCTACAAGGGAAATGTCTGTGGTTGCAAGCTGCTTGAGCAGTCAATCAAGCAGCGGTACTTGTTTGGTCTGTGGGTGCTCAACCTTCCAAATTTGATACAGACATGCACTTTGCAGTTTGGGTCTGCTTATCAATATATGTTGCATAAATATAATTTTCCTCTATATAAAGGGATAGGTGTTGGGCTGCTGTAAAACTCATAGTCCCCCTGATCCTTCTTGTGAATGAAGAATCAATGGGAAACTCTATTCCCTTCTTTTTAGCATCAAATGTGATTAAATCTGGGATGGAAGCTCCTCCAATATTGAAGCGAGATATGTGGTTCTATACCATTGATCTAATTTCAAAGTGACTCACGAATTACAAAAGGGTAGAGACCTCTGCGCTACTGGTTCCGATACATTTTTGATGATTAGAAAAGTAAAGCTAAGAATGTACGTATATGATCAATGTTAAAATACAATTATTTTCTAAAGAAATGTTTCCTTTACTTGCTGTGTGAATTAGGTATTTCAGTCAGATTACTATTACATAGTAACCACTATATTTTTTTCTCTTTAGATGAGATGTATTAACTTGAAAAAAAAGATATAAATAAAATACATCAGTGTTCCTTTTTCTGACTAAAGGGGAAAAGAGAATTCATTAACTGCCCCAACAAGAGCCAATTAGTTGGAATTCAGACTAAAAAGAATGCATTATGAGAGCTAACAGGATAGTGGAGAGGTTCTAAGAAGGGTCATAGTAACAGGAACATAGGCTTTATCTTCATTGTTTGCCTTTCCACAGTTGAGATAAAAGCAGACCTTGAGATACAAAAGCAAATGCAGCATATATATAACCAGGTAGAAAAGATAATGCATTTAAAATCTCTTCCAAAATTATTTCTTGTTACATGACAGAAATTGATTTAAAATATATATTCAGCTTTCTCTTTATTATTTTACAGTCATAATTAGCTTAATTTAAGAACATCAGTTTAATTTAAGCAATGAAAAGCAATAATCACATTTTATCATTAAGAAAGACTAAACAATTGTGCTAGCATTACTTTAATAGCCACATTAACATCATTTTCGGGAACTCTACTGTAATATTTTTATAATATAATACTTAAAATGTAATTTAGTCTTTTCTATTATTTTCACTACATTTAAATTTTAATAAGTGTTAATTCAGATTTAGATTGCTTTTAATAAGATTATGTTCTTAGTGTGTTTTAGTTCATTTTCATGCAATTCTGTTAGTGGAATTTATATACAAATTATTATTCTACACATATGCATGTAACCACATTACTCTTTAATTAATAACAGTGAATTGCAAAGAATAACACATTTCCTAACTTTTCAATCATAAGTGGTCAAAATAATAAAACACTATAAAGTCTTTAACTTTTATTCTAATTAAAAGAGCTTCTTAATATAAAAAATAAAAATAAAAAATGCAATATAGTCAGCATCTATAATGTAAAACAAAAATATTTTTAATGTGCACAGTTGTGTCAGTTGAGTCTTAGCTCTGAAAAAAGGGAAAAATTCAAACCTCTGTGAAGCTAAAAATGAATTTCAAATGCTTCAAGATTGACAAAAAAAAATAATTTGCACCATTTTCTTGTGGTCTTTGTTTTTTCTTTTAAAACTCTTTTTATTGATTTTATAAAGATAACAAGAAAGACACATAAGAAACATCTTACATAAGGTACTGGCTTAAAGCTGTTATTGGCTTTATTTTGACAGTTTTCACTGAACAGTCTAACATGACACACCCCCTTACTCTTTCAGTACCTAATTTAGGTTTTATCATGTTTTAATTAATTTAAGAATATTTTAATTTACTGTACAAAAAAAACAGGGAAAGGAGGGTGATATACACTTTTTAATGATTTTTTAACTCTTTAAAACATTTTTTTCAGCATCCCAATGGTGTTTGAATTTTAAGGGGTTTTCAGTATTTCAGTATGTTGTGAATATACTGCATCTGAATTAAACCATGCCTCCAGAGTCTAGTTCAGGTTCTACTATGACAGCTATGGGTACCTTAAGGAGACTCGTGGTTATGATAGCAACTGATCTCTATCCCTTGGTGGGGTGGGATTATTGCATCCAATATGTTTACTTTCTCCAGGTCTAGTTCCCTTCGTCTCTAGGTCTAGTTCCCCTCCTGCACACAAGTCTAGTCCCCTAGTCCCTCACTGCCACCAGATAGCCCCCCTGCCCTCAGCTATCCCCTATTCCCAGCCGGTCCCCCTACCCTCAGTTTGTTCCCCCCTGGTACCCAGCTAGTACCCCTCTTCCCCTAGCTTGTCCCCCTTGCTTTCAGGTTTAGCCCCCTAGCCTCCAGCTAGTCCCCTTCTGCCCCTAGCTGCTCCCCCTGCCCTTAGGTCTAGTTCCCCCTGTCCCCAGTTAGTCCCTCCTGCCCTCAGCTTGTCCCCCTGCCCTCAACTAGTGCTCACCTGCTCCTAGCTAGTCCCCGTGCCTTCAGCTAGTCCTCCCCTGCCCTTAGCAAGCCGCCTGTCCTCAGTGCATTCCCCCTGATCTCAGCGAGTCCACCTTGCCCCCAACTAGTCCCCCTTGCCCCCAACTAGTCCCCCCTGCCTCTAGCTAGTCCCCCTGTCCCCAGTTAATCCCCTCTGACCTCAGATAGTCCTTCTCTGACCCCAGCCAGTCCCCCTGCCCTCAACAACTCAATCTTTTGTCTATTAGGCATTTAGCGCATTATTGTCAAATATTGCCGTTATTGCCAACTTTAAACTAGTTCCACACCAGACTACATCTACAAATTCGAAGAATTATTTTAATTAGGTCAAAAAACATGATAAGTGATGTTTCCATACTTTTTTCCTAGAAATTCACATAGATCCCATGTAACATGTGGATCACGGCATCAGCCCCCCTTCTTTAAGCAAATTGCAAAGGATCCATATACTGAACAGCTGGAGCGACGAGATACCACAATACCAGCTTCTCGAAAGATTTCCTAATCAAGGATGTTATACTTGGAAAAATTCTTTTATATTGCTTTGTATATTGATTTATAGAAAAAGGTACAATATTCATACTTTTCCATAGCAGTAGGTTCATGCATGCTGGACGAACAGACTATGATGCCAGCCGCCACACACCATTCTCTGTGCGTCACACAGACCTGCCGCTGTCAGACCGAAGAAGAGAAGACCTGCAGCAGGCATAGGAAAGGTGACTTTTTTTTTACGAATTGGGGATGGCTATTTACAGGGGCAGGGGGCTGGTTATATTAGGGGAATGGTGACTGGCTATTTATGGGGTAGGGGATGGCTTTCTATAGGGGCAGGGGCTGGCTATGTCCTGGGGGAATGTTGGCTGGCTATATATACTGAGGGCAGAGGCTGGTTATATACTTGGGCAGGGCTCTTTCTATATACTTGAGCAGGGGGCTAGCTATGTACCTGGGCAAGAGGCTGGTTATATGGTGAGGGCAGGGGCTGGATGGCTGTATACTAGGGGGGAAGCAGATTGACTAGCTATGTACTGGCTGTGACAAATGCATGTCCCACCCTTGACTTATACGTGAGTCAATAGGGTTTCCCAGTTTTTTTGTGGTAAAATTAGGGCCTTGGCTAATATTCGGGTCAGCGTATACACTGGTATAAACTGTATGTATGTGTATATATGCTGTATGTATGGTGTGTATATCCTATATGTGAAATAATATATATATACTGTATGCATGTGTAGGTGTACTGTGTATATCATATAGTGTGTTTATGATGGGTACATATTGGGGGTCATTTACTAAGGTCCCGATTCACGTTTTCCCGGCGTGTTACCCGAATATTTCCGATTTGCGCCGATTTTCCCTGAATTGCCCCGGGATTTTGGCGCACGCGATCGGTTTGTGGCGCATCGGCGCTGGCATGCACGCGACGGAAATTCGCGTGCATGCCAGAGGATAACCCGACGGATTCGGAAAAACCGCCGCATTTAAAAAAAAATTGGTTGCACGGGCCATACTCACATGCACCACGATGAAGACGATGAACTCGGCGGATTCCGGCGCAGCAGCGACACCTGGTGGACATCGGGCGCAGGACCATCATGAATCGCCGGAAGACTCGAACGCTCGTCAGAGAAGCCGCCGCTGGAATGCGAATGGACCGGGTAAGTAAATGTCCCCATTGTATTTATAAATGTATAAATGTCTTTATGAGTGCATAAATGGGTGCACAAGCATGTATATGTGTAGAAATGTATAAATCTATATGTAAGAGTGTAAAACTTGTGTATATAAGTATTTAAATGCAATGTATGAACATGTGTGTATGTATATTATTTTTAAAGGGAAAAGGGTCTTATTCATTCAGAAGTCCCTGCATCTCTCCATATCTATCTGCAAATTATTTAGCCTCCTCAACATATCAGTTGTATCATTAACAAAGGACGGAACAGTCTTCATACATTTTTGCAAGTCCAAAAACTTGCAGAGTTTTTAACACAACTCACTAAAGCCAGAAAAAATATACCAGCCCGATGAGTTGGTGGAATGTTTAACGACTTTGGGCTGTAAATAAAAGGTATGTTATAATTAGAGATGGGCGAATTGATTCAAACAAGTGTAATTTCGTCACAAAGCCCGAAGTTTATGCTGATTCGTGGGAAATAATTTTTTTTCCCTCTTTTTTTTAGCTAAATGGGCGCGAGCACAACGTTTTGCATGGGGCAGAGAACTCTGGGAAGGAGAAAGGAACACCCTCAATGACATCTGCAGACCTGTAAGAAAATCAGCGACCGGCAGGCTTATGTGATGTCACACAGCCCAATTTTTTTTTTTTACTTTATTTATACAAACAACAGTTACAGTGTTGTTAATTCTCAGATCAGCAACAACATCACATAAATGAAACATAACAAAACAGATATCATCACATTAAAAAATATAAGCTTGTAAAAGTTCAATTCACATGCAAATTTTTACTTTTTTTAAAATTTATAAATATATATAACCCTACCCTCTCTCCCCTCCACACCTCTCCCCCGGCGGTTGACTTCAGTGACTAGACAGATCAGATATTCCATATTGCCAGGGACCAATATCCTTAGTTGCTTCTACACTCACCGGCCACTTTATTAGGTACACGTGTCCAACTGCTCGTTAACACTCAGTGCATTTAGGCATGTAGACATGGTCAAGACAATCTCCTGCAGTTCAAACCGAGCATCAGTATGGGGAAGAAAGGTGGAACGTGGCATGGTTGGTTGGTTGCCAGAAGGGCTTGTCTGAGTATTTCAGAAACTGCTGATCTACTGGGATTTTCACGCACACAACCATCTCTAGGGTTTACAGAGAATGGTCCGAAAAAGAGAAAACATCCAGTGAGCGGCAGTTCTGTGGGCGGAAATGCCTTGTTGATGCCAGAGGTCAGAGGAGAATGGGCAGACTGGTTCGAAGCTGATAGAAAGGCAACAGTGACTCAAATCGCCACCCGTTACAACTAGAGATGAGCGAGCACTAAAATGCTCGGGTACTCGTTATTCGAGACGAACTTTTCCCGATGCTCGAGTGCTCGTCTCGAATAACGAGCCCCATTGAAGTCAATGGGAGACTCGAGCATTTTTCAAGGGGACCAAGGCTCTGCACAGGGAAGCTTGGCCAAACACATGGGAACCTCAAAAAAGGATGGAAACACTGCGGAAATGGACAGGAAACAGCAGGGCAGCATGCATGGATGCCTCTGAGGCTGCTTAATCGTACCATTATGCCAAAATTATGGGCAACAGCATGGCCATGACAGAGTGACCGAATGAGGCTAGATAGCATCTAAAACATGCAATAATTGACTGTGACACTATAGGGGACAGCCTGCAGAGGCAGCGGCAGCAGCGGCAGGCTAGAGAGTGTCATGGCGACATACCCTAAATGGACTCAAACTAATGGGTGGCAGAGAGGAACCAAAGGAGGTGAGCAGGAAGAGCTGAAATGATTTCCTATGTGAACAAAAGGTTGACTGTATATTTAGTCGATAACACAGCATGGTGGCGACATAGTGACCAAGTTCCACCCGAAAAATGAGCCTGACACAGCTCTTTTGATAAGGGGACGACATGTGGAGGCAGCCATGGAGACGACTTACATGATTAAGAGCGACAGTATGGGGCATTCATATTGCGCTGCTATGATTGCAACTTCAGGTCTCCAGCATGGCGGTGACAGATGGGCCGAGTTCCACTATGTATCTGGTGAAACACCTGAAAATTCTGCCTGACACAGCTCGTTTGATAAGGGAATGATGTGCTGCATAGCCTCTCGTGCTCCAGCGTCTGGGGTATAGAGAGTTGAAAGTTGCGCATGGAGACATTGGTGGACGCTGTGGAGGATCGTGGCGGCAGAATGGACAGGAAACAGCAGGGGCAGCATGCATGGATGCCTCTGAGGCTGCCTAATCTTGGGATGGAGCTGGCGGTCCACTGACAGGCGAGCTTTCGCCTGTCCAAGCCCCTGTCTCTCGGCTCCTCCCCACCCAAAATGGGCCTGGGGGCTAGAAGCGTTTACTTTGAAAAAATTATAATTTTCAAAGCAAGCCGGGTCGTTTGAATATTTCACCTAGGAATAGTGGAATAGCATAGTGGTTCTATTTTTAATTGTTTTCTCGGAAATGGTTCCATGATTAAGAGCGACAGTATGGGGCATCCATATTGCGCTGCTATGATTGCAACTTCAGGTCTCCAGCATGGCGGCGACAGATGTATGGAGGCAGTGAACTAGTAGTAGATTAAAGGTGCTGCAGTTAAAACTATGTTAGTTGGATCTTGGGATGGAGCTGGCGCTCCGCTGCCAGGCGAGCTTTCGCCTATCCAACCCCCTGTCTCTCAGCTACTCCCCAAACAGCACTTCTAAGAACCTTTTGTATAAGATCAAGTGTAGTAGTGTTCTTATAAGTTTGGGTTATGGCGGGTGAGGGGAATGTAAACAGATGCGCAAGAAGCGCTGAAATAATATCGGTAAATGATAAAAGTTTGCCAGTTTATTTTGTGGATTACACAGCAGGGTGGCAACAAAGTTAACAAGTTTGATGTGGAAGCCATGAAAACAACCCAAAATTCTGCCTGATACAGTTCGTTTGATAAGGAGACCATGTTTGGAGGCAGCTATATGGACGACTTTTGGAGGCAGCTATGGCGATGACGTGTGGAGGTAGCAATGGAGACAACGTGTGGAGGCAGCTAAAAAGACGATGTGTGGAGGCTGCTATGGAGACAATTTAATTTGCATAGTGCCTGTATGTGGCAGTCCAAAAAAGTTTTCAAACCAGAGGAGCAGGTAGGTGGTCCTCCAGAAAAATTAAATAGATTGAGTGCCTGTATGTGGCAGTCCAAAAAAGTTTTCAAACCAGAGGAGCAGGTAGGTGGTCCTCCAGAAAAATTAAATAAATTGAGTGCCTGTATGTGGCAGTCCAAAAAAGTTTTCAAACCAGAGGAGCAGGTAGGTGGTCCTCCAGATAAATTAAATACATAGAGTACTATACATAGAGTTTCCTCTGCTTTAGTGTACAAAGAGGAGGAGAAGGAGGACAATGAGGAGGAGGAGTGCATACATTATTCAGGTTCAGCTTCTTTCACCTGGTGGAGAATGAAAATCCGAAGAAATCCAGGCTTTATTCATCTTAATAAGCGTCAGCCTGTCGGCGCTGTCAGTCGACAGGGGTGTACGCTTATCGGTGATGATGCCACCAGCTGCACTGAAAACACACTAGCGGCAGGGCAGGCAAGAACCTCCAAGGCGTACAGCGCCAGTTCGTGCCACATGTCCAGCTTTGAAACCCAGTAGTTGTAGGGAGCTATGTGATCATTTAGGACGATAATGTGGTCAGCTACGTACTCCCTCACCATCTTTCTGTAAAGATCAGCCCTACTCTGCCGAGACTGGGTACAGGTGACAGTGTCTTGCTGGGGTGACATAAAACTGGCAAAGGCCTTGTAAAGCGTACCCCTGCCAGTGCTGGACAAGCTGCCTGCTCGCCTACTCTCCCTCGCTACTTGTCCCACAGAAGTATGCCCTCTGCCGCTAGCGCTGTCAGAAGGGAAATACTGTTTCTGCTTGTGCACCAGGGCCTGCTGGTATTCATGCATTCTCACACTCCTTTCCTCTCCAGGGATGAGAGTGGAAAGATTTTGCTTGTACCGTGGGTCCAGGAAAGTGAATACCAGTAATCAGTGCGGAATACATTCTTTGAACGCGAGGGTCACGGGTAGGCAGCCTAGCATGAAATCTGCATATGCGCCAGAGTCCCAACTGCAAGAATTCACTCCCCTCACTGGCCTACATTCTCTTTCCTCCTCCTCCAACTCCTCCAACTCACCTCTTCTGCCCATACACGCTGAACAGTGAAGGACTGAACAATGGTCCCCTCTTCTGTCTCGCCAACATTCTCCTCCTTCCTCCTCATCCTCTTCACCTCCTCCGATATGCGCTGAAAACAGACCTAAGGGTGCTTTGGCTATCAACAAGGGAATCTTCTTCCCCTGTCTCTTGTGACGAGCGCAAAGCTTCCGACTTCATGCTGACCAGAGAGTTTTTCAACAGGCCAAGCAGCGGGATGGTGAGGCTGATGATGGCGGCATCGCCACTGACCATCTGTGTTGACTCCTCAAAGTTACTCAGCACCTGACAGATATCAGACATCCACGTCCACCCCGTAGACTTGAGAAAGCTGACTGACCTGACTACCAGTTCTGATGGAAGTTGACATCTGGCAGTCTACAATCGCTCTGCGCTGCTGGTAAACTCTGGAAAACATGGTTAATGTTGAATTCCACCACGTGGGCACGTCGCACAACAGTCGGTGAGCGGGCAGTTGGAGGCGGCGCTGCGCTGCCCTGAGAGTGGCAGCATCTGTGCTGAACTTCCTGAAATGCACACAGATGCGGCGCACCTTCATGAGCAAATCAGACAGATTGGGGTATGTCTTGAGGAAACGCTGAACTATGAGATTTAACACATGGGCCGAGTTGCAGAGCCGCCACCAGGTTACGGCCGTTGTCACACACAGCCATGCCTGGCTTCAAGTTCAGCGGTGCCAGCCACAGATCAGTCTGCGCCGTGATTCCCTGTAATAGCTCTAGGGCGTTGTGCCAATTATCGCCTAGGCTAAGCAGTTTGAGCACCGCCTGCTGTCGCTTAGCGACGGCACTGCTGATGTGCCTAGAGCTACCGACTGATGGCGCCATGCCCACGGATGGTAATTCAGAGGAGGAGGTGGAGGAGGGGTGGGAGGAGGCATAGTAGGCCTTTGAGACCAGGACCGAGGTAGGCCCCGCAATCCTCTGCATCGGCAGTATATGACCAGCCCCAGGGTCATACTCGTTCCCAGCCTCCACCAAGTTATCCCAATGTGCCGTCAGCGATATATAGTGGCCCTGCCTGGCAGCACTCGTCCACATGTCCGTGGTCAGGTGGACCTTGTCAGAAACGGCGTTGGTCAGGGCACGGATGATGTTCTCTGACACGTGCTTGTGCAGGGCTGGGACGGCACATCGGGAAAAGTAGTGGCTGCTGGGGACCGAATACCGAGGGGCAGTCGCCGCCATGAGGTTTCGAAAAGGCCTCTGTCTCTACCAGCCTATAGGGCAACATCTCCAGGCTAAGCAGTTTGGAGATGTGGACGTTGAGGGCTTGGACGTGTGGGTGGGTTGCACTATACATCCTTTTGCACACCAGCGTCTGGGGTATGGAGAGCTGAACGCTGGTGGATGCTGTGGAGGATCGTGGAGGCGAAGATGGGGTTTTCGCACGGGAGGTGTTTGGGCCAGGGTCCTGGGCAGGGGGCTGACTAGCAGATGACCCAGGAGAAGGAGCAGTGGTGTGCCCGGCCGTAGGTGAACGGGCTTGGTGCCATTGAGTGGGGTGTTTAGCATTCATATGCCTGCGCATACTGGTGGTATTTAAGCTAGTAGTGGTGGAACCCCTGCTGATCCTGGTTTGGCACAGGTTGCACACCACAGTCCGTCGGTCATCCGGTGTTTCTTTAAAGAGCCTCCAGAATTCTGAAAATCTAGCCCTCGCCATGGGAGCTTGACTATGGGAAACATTTGGCGCTGATGCACCAGCTCTGGCCCTGCCTCTCTGTCTGGCCCCACCACTGCCTCTTCCAACCTGTTCTGCTATAGGACTTGCCTCTGTCTCAGAAGCACTGTGTTCACCCGGCCTATCAACCCAGCTTGGGTCTGTCACCTCATCATCCTCCGATCCCTCAGTCTGCTCCCCCCTCGGACTTCCTGCCATGACAACAACTTCACCACTGTCTGACAACCGTGTCTCCTCATCGTCCGACACCTCTTTACACACTTCTTCCACTACGTCAATGTCATCATCACCCACAGACTGCGACCGGTGGAAAACCTGGGCATCGGAAAATAGCTCAGCAGCAACCGGACAAGTGGTTTGTGACTGTGGGAAGGGTCCACAAAACAGTTCCTCAGAGTATGCCGGTTCAAATGCCAAATTTTGCTGGGAGGGGGCAGACTGGGGGGAAGGAGGCTGAGGTGGAGGAGCTGGAGGAGTGCTGATTTCGGTGACATGGGTGGACTGCGTGGAAGACTGACTGGTGGACAAATGGCTAGAAGCATTGTCCGCAATCCACGACATCAACTCTTCGCACTGTTCTGGCCTCAAAAGTGCTCTACCATGAGTCCCAGTAACTTGAGACATGATGAACCTAGGGAGTGTAGCTCTGCGGCGTTCCCCTGCTCCCTCATCAGCAGGTGGTGTCTCACCCCGCCCAGGACCACAGCCTCTGACCCCTGCAGTAGTTGGACGCCCAAGTCCACGCCCTCGTCCTCTACCCCTAGCCCTCGGGTTAAACATTTTCCAAATTATTATTATTTTTTTTTTTTTAAACAAAACGATGCTATCCTATTGCTATGGCTAGTTTCTAACCTACACTGACAGCACACAACTGGATTTTGTGCTGTGCCTGATGACATTGAGTTATAAAAAGAAATAAATGTAAAAAAAAAATAAATCAGCAGACTCTACCTAATTCAAATCACACCTCTAATAAATTGTCCCACTTCGGTGTTTGAGGTGGATATGTGTGTCACTAAGAGCTAAACACAACGGTCGCAAGTCTCCCTGCAAATTACTCACAATATGGTACTAGCTGCACTACTAATGGCAGTAAGCCCAGCCACAAGCAAACCAAAAAAAAAGGAAAATATAACGCTATTGTAGGCCTACATAAGCCGTTGGGGTTCTCCTATGGCTATTTTCTAGCCTACACTGAAAGCACACTGCTTTGCCAGATGACTTTGAGTTATAAAAAGAA